>JASVEL010003489.1:0-45239 GCA_032618575.1 Nicotiana noctiflora
GCAGGATTAGCTCTTCACTATAGGCCAGAGTGTTCTGATGGATCTCCATAAACTAACCCCATATGTTGTATTGACTTCCTTTGAAACCCAAGTGTTTTCCTTTCCATACTTAGCTTTGATGATATTACACCATAGGGATTGAGGTTCTTGAGAGAATCTCCATAACCACTTCATCTTAAGAGCCCATTTTTTTGTTTTTTTTTAAGTTCCTGATGCCTAGCCCCTCTTTGTTTTTGCCAATCGTCAGAGATTTTCATTTCACTAGGTGATACACATTTTTTTCTTTGTTTCCTTGCCAAAGGAAGGATCTTCGGAGACTGTCCAGTCTCGTGGGAAAGAGTGACATCATGTATGTAGGAAGTGAGTCAAGTACTGAATTGATTAAAATCAATCTTCCTCCTATAGAAATGTACTGAGTTTTCCATTTGGATAACTTCTTCTTACATTTTTCAATGACTATATTCCATATCTCCTTGGACTTGGACTTAGCACCTAAAGGCATGCCCATATAGATAGTAGGAAGATATCCTACTACACCTCCTAAAATCAGCGATAGTTGCTCCATCTTAAGCACATCATTAATCTGATACAGATGACTCTTTTTCCAATTGATATGCAATCCTAAAGTACTTTCAAACAAGACCAGGATGATTCTGAAATACCTCAATTGTTCTTCTTTTGCATCACAAAAAATTAGAGTGTCGTCAGCATATTGGAGATGTGTAATCTCCAGATTGTTGTTGCCCATTCTTGCTACCTCGAATACTTTAATCTATCCATTGATTTTTGCAGTTTTGATCATATTATTCAGCCCCTCCATATAAATTATGAAGAGAAAATGAGATAGAGAATCTCATTGTCTGAGCCCTCTATGTTCAGGGAAGAAACCTTCTGGGGATATATTAATGGGAATGGAGAATTTAACGGAAGATATGCAAGCTCTCATCCAGTTGATCCATTTCTTCCCAAAGCCCATTAGTTCTAGTATTTTCAACGAGAATATCCAATTCACATGATCATATGCCTTCTCAATGTTTAGTTTGCACAAATTTCCTGGTTTTTAATTTGTTCTTGAATCTAGCGCTTCATTGGCTATTAGAACAACACCCATTATTTGTATTCCTTTGATAAAAGCCATCTGCTATGCATCCACCAATTTGTTAATCACCCTTTTGAGTCTCTATGTTAGGATCTTCGAAAGTAGCTTATAAAAGTTGAATATTAAGCTTATAGGCCTGAAGTCCCTGAGTTCCTTGGATCCAATCTTCTTAGGAATCAAGGCTATATATGTTTCATTGAAGCTTCTTTCAAACAATTCCTGAGAATGGAAATTATGGAGAGCCTTCATGATATCTTATTTCAAAATGTCCCAATATTTGATGAAGAAGCCCATAGTGTATCCATCAAGCCTTGGAGTGATAAGCCACTTATTTTTCAGAAGAAGCAAAGAAATTTAGGAGAAAGATAATTTCCGAGCTTTCAGTTATTAGAAGTTATTTGTTTAGTTGTTTTATTATGGTTATTAGAAGTTACTTATCTTATCCTAATAAGTTATGCAGTAGTTATGGTCAGCCTATTATAAAGTAATAGATCATGTAATGTGTAGGTATCATTATTAGAATCAAAACTACAATATTCTGGAGCATTGTCCTCTCGATACATACAACTTTATTGGTGTAGTTGTGTTTAAGATTCTTGCACAAACTATTGCCAATAGTATTAACTTCTTTGTTCTATTTATTTTGTTATCTACTTCTGGTTTCTATCATTGGTATCAGAGCAGTAAGATCTGCCATGGTGAACACACGGACCAACACTTCCCACAATAAACCCACCATTCCTAATCTTGACCCGATTTCCTAACAATTGACGACTATAACAGCAAAATTGGAAGCTATAAATGCTTTAGATGCTGATGTGGCTGCATTAAAAGCACAACACAGTGGAGATCACAATACAGGGAAAGCTAAAGCCATACTAGAAGAGGGTGAGGTTAACAACACTTGGCATCGAGAAACTTTCCAGCGTTCACAGATAAAGATGGAATTTCCAAAGTATGAGGGAGGACAACCTAGAGGCTGGATTTTAAAAGTAGAGAAGTATTTCCACTACTATCAAACTTCTGAGGAATTCAAGGTTGATGTGGCTTCGATGTACTTGGAAGGAGATGCACTGGAAATTTTTGCTTGGATCAACAGTGAGCGAACCATTTACTATTGGGATGAACTGGTTAAAGTAATGCAAGAAAATTATGGGCATGCTGTGTTTCAAAATCCTGATGAATATCTTTGTGATATCCAACAAACTAGAATAATGTTTGAGTATAGGCAAGAATTTGCAAAACGAGCAGCGCATGTGCAAAATTGCCCGGAACACTGTTTGCTTGGAGTTTTCCTCAGTGGGTTGAAAGAAGACCTTCACGTGGACGTTAGGATTCACAAACCCCGATCTGTGTACAAGGCAATGAGCCTGGCTTTAGAATATGAAGGAAAACAGGGACCTCATCGGTCCAGTAAGGCACCCACTTCGCCTTCTATATCACGACCCCTTTGGTTGGGACATCATCTCCAACGGCTCGAGAATCCTTCGATTTTTTGTCATCCCGCCAGCCAGTTACACGTCCTTTTCAACCACCATCACTTCCAAACACTCGGTCGTTGACTCCTGAACAACAAATTCGGCGAGACAAAGGCCTTTGCTATCGTTGTGGAGAAAAGTTTAGCCCTGGTCATCGCTGCAAAACTAGTACTTTTGCTCATCTGGAGTTGATGCAAGAAAGATAACGACACACAGATTATGAAAGATAACAACAAAAATGACATGTTTCCTACTAATGTGGGAACTATTTCTCGAACTTCGCCTTGAGGACAAATTGTATTTCCAGGAGGGGTGTACTGTTAAGCCACTTATTTTTTCGAAGAAGCAAAGAAATTTAGGAGAAAGATAATTTCTAGAGGTTTCAGTTATTAGAAGTTTATTAGAAGTTATCTGTTTAGTAGTTTTATTATGGTTGTTAGAAGTTACTTATCTTATCCTAATAGGTTATGCAATAGTTATGGCCAGCCTATTACATAAGTAATAGATCCTGTAATGTGTAGGTATCATTATCAGAATCAAAACTATTTTATTCTGGAGCATTGTCCTCTCGATACAGATAACTTTATTGGTGTAGTTGTGTTTAAGATTCTTGCACAAACTATTGCCAATAATATTAACTTCTTTGTTCTATTTATTTTGTTATCTACTTCTGGTTTATATCATGGAGCCTTGTCTACTGCACATAGCTTCAAACAAGATAGCACTTCTTGTTCTTCAAAGTTGCTTTGTAAACACTTTTTTTCTTCTTCTGATATTGTGGGGGCAGTTGTCAAAATTGACTTCAGGTCTCCATTCCAAAGTTTCTGAATAAATATTCTAGTAGAATTCAATGTTCTCAAGCTTGATTCTCCTTGGTTCCTCAATTGTTTCATCATTCACCACTAGTTGATCGATGTTGTTGCATCTTTTATGCGCATTAGCAGTTTGGTGAAAAAACTTAGTGTTCCTGTCTCCTTCCTTAAGCCTCAAAGCCCTAGATCTTTGCCTCCATGCATCTTCTTCATTTTTCATATGTTACTCATATTCCATGAGGGTAGAAGCCTTCCTCACAGATTCCTCCTTCGTCAATGCTCTTGTTTCTTGAATGGTATTAAAGATTGCCAAATATTTTAGAAGCTCGATTTTTTGAACCCCCAAGTTTCCTTGGATACTTTTACTCAATTCTCTGAGTTTGCCCTTTAAAGCTTTGAGTTTGCATGCTAACACATAATATGGTCTCCCGTAAACTGATCCTGTTTACAAAGCCTTCAGTATTCAACCACCAGTTATCAAACTTAAAATAGGATTTGGTTTGCTCCAAAGACCCATACTGTAGTGAGATAGGAACATGGTCTGATATCAGCCTTTTTAGGATTACTTGTTTTATGTTCCTGAATCTGTTATCCCAATCTTTTGAACAAGATTCTATCAATTCTGGATGCTATGACCTGATTATTTCCTTTGAACCAAGTATAAGTTCCCCCTTCTAATTGGAGAGCAATAAGTTCCATGTCTTTGATAAGATATGAGAACTCCACCATAGCTCTAGTCCTTCTGTTGCAATTCCTTTTCCCCGAGGGAAATCTAGTGACATTTAAGTCACCACAAATAGCCCATGGCCCTTCCATCAATCCTCTTACTACTCCTATTTCCCCCCATACATCTTTCCTCTCAATGTCATAATTAGGAGCATATACTTATGTGATATGACATGCAAAATTTTGCAAAAGAGCCTTGAATTTACATGTCAGAGTATAAGCTCCTATTTTTAACACCTCACCTTCCCAAACTATACAATCCCATAACATTACAATACCCGCTCTAGTACCATTGGCTTCCAAACATGCATATCATCTCCCCCCAAACCTGACTAATAACCTCCTTTATACCCACCTCTAATTTTGTTTCCTGAAAGCATATAATATCTGTCTTCCACTACCTCGCCAAACTTTTCATAATCCTCCTCTTAGCTATATTGTTCATACCCCTGACATTCCATGATACTAAATTAATCAACATAATTCAATAATTAGTAAAATGTTCCCCTACTTCTTTTTTCATTATTTTTGAACTTGACATCAAAAGAAATTATATCTTTCAACTCGTTCTTACATTTAAATCTATATTTTTTGATTTATGAATCTAATTCCATCCTTCTACTTTGTCTACAACTGTCAATTTGCAGTAGTTCCAATGCTTCTTCTTCGTGCCCCTGAAAATCCACCCCGAACATCTTACTCGGATTAAATTCTGATGTACCAAAAGTGTTGCTTTCATCTCTTTTTCTGGAAATGAATTGTGGTGCTGGACAAAGATAAGAGTAGCTTCGTCTATTCCCCAATCTTCATCATTGATCCTTCAATTGAGTTGGATCAATTGTAGTTGCTGCCCAGATTCTATTTTTGATTGGTCTTCTCTCACATTGATAGTAACCATAGCATCTACTACCTTATCTCCTTGTAATCCTGCCTCAGTTTCTTCTTCTTTCACTATGCATGTAATTGAATTTTCAGTGTCGCTTGTCATTCTTTCAGAATGCCCTCTTGACGGTTGATTTTTTAGGGAGGGGAATGGTTTATGTTAGATACAGTCTTTACTTCTTCTAAGCAACAACCATAAGTTAAGTCTTCTGAGGTGCTTTATTGAAAGTCATTAAAAATAACACGGGCTAAAAAATCAGGCCCAAATGTTGATACTGGCCTAACCCTAGAAGAGCCCAACATATTTCTTTCCCCTACCCCATCTGCATGCCTGACATGTGCCTCCACAATAAATTCAAAACATTTTTACTGCTTCCAATGTTCATAGCCAGTTGTCTCTCCTTCCCATTAATTATGCAGGGGTCTTTACCCTTAGGTATTTCAATGGTTTCGACCCATTGGATATTTCAGTAGCCTTTAGAGACTCCGGAGACTCTACCTTTTCCGACGAGCTTAACTCAAATCGTGTTTGCTTTTCTTCCCAGATTGGAATAAAACATTTTACCATTTCTTTTTCTATGATAACCTCTAATGGAATATTCCGACCTTATCCAGCAATTTCGATCCTAGTCCACTTCATATGATTCTTGAGTTCTGTCTCTTCCTCGGTAGCGATCCACCTACCACAAAATTCACCTATTTCTTTGAAAATCTTTTGTGACCATGATAATAGGTGAATTTGACTATATTTATTCCCTAAATAATCACACTTTATTGTTGTTTTGATATTGTTTATGATGACAAAATGCTCTTATTAGTGTTCATTGTGTGTTATAGGTACACATGAGCTAATAAAGACTAAAAGAGTGGTTTTGGAGTCAAAAGATGGTGAAAAAGGCCAAGTGTGGAACAAGTCAAGAATTTGTGCTGAAAATAGCCGAAAACATCCGACGTACTGTTTGGCCGCGGTTCCACCACGACCGCGGTAGAAGAAGCCTTCGGAAATTTTGAAGTATCAGAGGACTTGATCCACCATGGTTGCACCGCGACCGCGGTCAAACCGCGGTGGAACCTGGGATTTTTAAGGCTAAAAGTGTCAAAACGCAAGTTGTGTAACCTAAACCCTATATATAATATTTGGATTCGTCCAAAGGAGGCAAGTATTGTATTATTGACTACTTTTGCAAGCAAACTAGTAAGTCAGAACTCTCTCAACATCTTTCTTTCTTTTACATTGAATCTTTGATTATGAATTCAATTATTTATCTTGTTTCTGGTAAAAATACAGTAAATGCTTTACAAAGCAATGAAAAAAAAACAAAAATAGTGTGTATATATGTAAATAAGAAAAAAGTGGGGATTAAAAGTGAATAAAAGGTGAAGGAATGTTTGGGGGAAGCATAATAAAAAAGCTTAAAGGGAAGTTGTGAAAAAGAAAGTGCTTAGAGAGATTAGCCATTATAACCAAAGTATCCTACCCGTCCCATAGCCTACATTAAAACCCTTAAAGACCTCTTGATCTGTGATTGAATAACTCGATTAGTGGAGTATTATAAACCGATACTTTTCTTTGACTTTATAACAGGAAAGCAAGACCCGATATGGGGCAAAGTTGAATCTATTTCAAAACTGATTTTAAATCTTTTGACATTACGAGATGGCATCCAACAAAGACACATGGTTTGACTGGGTGGAAAGAAGTCAAACATGGTGAGACAATCAACAATGAGCAAACAGATTATGGAATGGATTTGTTTTGTACTCAAAGAGGCTTCAAAAGACCAAAAGAATATAGTAAGGAGATGGAAACAAAGGACAGAATTTCAGAATACTTCTGTACCAGGAAGTACAATGAACATGGGAGATATATGAGCATCTTGTCATTACAAGGGGTAGCTAGATCAGATATTATTATTCCTGGGTCAGTCATAAATGTAGGATGGAAGGATATAACATTTAAGGTAGAAAGCTTCATTAAACGTTAAGCTCAATTAATTATCCCATCCCCACCGAAAATTACTGAAGCAAACTATACATATGCCAAAAGCAGTTAAAGAGAGTAAATGGCAACCTAACATTCCTCTTGGAGCTCGGGGCAACAGTTTAACTGGAACTATAAAGATCGCGGAAATACCTGGAGTGAAGGATAATGGACTTCTGAAAAGATGCATCATTGAATATTTTGGGAAGGAAGTCAAGGAGAGACCCACCCTGGCAGACATCAGAAGATGGGTTTCTGTCGCATGGAACAAAGCTTTTGGGGTGAATATGTACGACATGGCTTGGGACTTGTATCTCTTCGACTTCCCAAATAGGAACATGGTTGAACAAATCATTCAAGGAGAATGGAGATGGAATAATCAAAGGATTTTTCTAGAATGGTGGAACCCCACTACTGGTTGTATTCCCAACTCTCTTCCAGTTAAAACTACTTGGATAAGAGCCATGGGAGTACCTATGCACTTGTGGTCTAATTCACGCCCAAACAACGGTCATTGTCAATATAATCCGGTCTATTAAGTCCACAGTCGATCCCACAGAGAATTAACCTATCAATTGCAACTTCCAAAACTCAATAATACTCCTAAATCAGCTTCCCAAACTTTTGAATATATATTTGTGGATGATTTATACTAACTAACTTTTGCAAGAAACTAAAGACTTGAAGGAAATAATTGAATGGGATGTAAAGAGTAAAGAGAAAGACTAAGGTATTGATTTCCCCTATTGATGGAATCCATTCTGCTTATGCTCATACAAATTGTTAATATTATTCTATCAATCATGAACGCTATTTCTACCTTAATTCACTCCCGAGCAATTACAATAATTTACTATTGCACTCTTCCGAGCTACCCTAGCTAACTTTAATTTGAATCCACTTTTGATTGCACCCAAGGTTTCGTTATTCCTAACCCCACCTTTACGCCTACAATTATAGATTCCTCCAATAATCTAGGTGTGGTGTTGTTCAACAATTACATAAATATGCACTCTTTTTGAAGTTATGCATACTAAATAGGCACGACTAATTGAGGATCCTATCAATTAACTACAACAAGAACGAAGTTGAACAAATAGAAATCTAGTTAACAATTTGTAATCACATAACCCAGAAGTTCATCACTCAATAGGTTCCATCAAAACCTTAGATAAAGATTTAGCTACTCATAATCAAAGAAACAAGATAAATAATTGAATTCATAATAAAAGATTCAATGTAAAAGAAAGAAAGATGTTGAGAGAGTTTTCTCTTACTAGTTTGCTTGCAAAAGTAGTCAACAATACAATAATTGCCTCCTTTGGGCGCATCCTAACATTTTATATAGGGTTTAGGTTACACAACTTGCGTTTTCACACTTTTAGCCTTAAAAATCCCGGGTTCCACCGCGGTTCGACCGCGGTCGCGGTGCAACCGCGGTGGATCAAGTCTTCTGATACTTCAAAAGTTTCGCAGGCCTTTTCTACCGCGGTGGAACCGCGGCCAAACAGTACTTCGGATTCTTCCGGCTATTTTCAGCACAAATTCTTGATTTGTTTCACACTTGGCCTTTTTCACCATCTTTTGACTCCAAAACCACTCTTTTAGTCTTCATTAGCTCATATGTACATATAACACACTAAAAATACTAATAAGAGCATTTTGTCATCATAAACAATATCAAAACAATAATAAAGTGTGATTATTTAGGGCATAAATATAGTCAAATTCACCTATTATCAACACCCCACACTTAAACCTTTGCTCGTCCTCGAGCAACCTCAATCACACTTTAGGCCAATTTTATTAATGCCTCCCCCAAAATATGTCACAAAAGCTATCTTTCATGATTAACCTAAGACATGCACAATCCTTACCCAACTGTAAACTCAAATGCCAGCATATCATTGCTCACTCTAATTATTATCACAGACTTGCAAAATTACCCTTTTCTTCCTGAGTTACATGCCATCACACAATTATATTGAGAGAAGTTCCCACACATAAGAAATTTAGAACATGGAACTTATAGATATCGGAAAATTTTTACTAACTCTCAACAAAGAGCATTCATACGCATACAAATACACCATAGGTTTGCCCCCTTCAAAGTGGGTGAAAACTAGTATAGGAGGAGTTTTAAGAAGAAAGGGATGTTTTCTGGCAACTAAATCCACCAAAAAGGTTGTTTCAATCTAGAAAGTAGGAGAGAGAAAAATTTTGGGAACCATGGGAGCATTTTTTCCCTAGATCAAAAGCTTTATTTTGGATAGATCTGCTCCTTGAGAGAGGAGCAACCGTCCTTCCTATTCCCCTTCTCCAAGAACGCCCGACACTTCACCCATCACAAACCTAATCATCCTCTCATCTACGAGAGGATCATCATCCTTGAATTCCAAAAAGAAAGCTGATAGTAGCCCACTCCATTAACAACCTCCAGCCACCACCTCAAGAAAAGGGAACGAAGACGACGTAGTTTGGGGCTGAGCAACTTGAAATTTCTATTAATATATTTCAAATGTATTTCAATGTATCTTGATGTATTTCCATCTATTTCATTGTATTCATTGTCTTTTTCCCGCATTGTATTTCAATGTATCTCGCCGTATTCCATGTATTTCATTGTATTCAATGTCTCGTTGTATTCTGTGAATGTATTCATATATTTTTTCTAATTAATATAATTTATGTATTCAGATGTATCATATAATTTCTCTGAAGATTGCTATATTTTTGGGGTATTTTTCGATTGAGAATCTTTTTTATAACTGAAAATACAAAATTTGTGTATTATAATTGAGTTTGTTGAGTTATATTAGGAGTATATTATGTTAATTGATTCACTTTCCGTTTAAAAGTAACGTAATCCCCTGTTTCACGCAGTGAATACAGTCGAATACAATAATCTGTCCTACTGTAATCCCATGTTTCACGCAATACAATCAAATACACTCGAATACAAAAAATTATCTAGCTGTAATTCCCTGTTTTACGCCTAGAAATACTACTGTATTTATAAATACAGTAGCTTAAATACATCGAATACACTCTAAAAAATCTGAAAACATAGTTATAGGAAGTAATATAGTAAACGGTAGCTACAACTAGCTAATAACCACTAAAAACATAGTGATTTCTTAAAGTTCCTCAAATAAAAACCAGGCAGAAAGATCAACAAAGCAACAACAAAAAATGAAAAGTAAAACCAAAATAAATTTCCAATAATGAGGTAATTCATGAGCTAATAAGGGAAACCAACTATAGGAAGTCCATCACGAACAACAAAAGGTATGAACTGGAGTGAACAAAGTCCAAAACACGAAATTTGATTATGAGAATTATTGATGTTGGAAGAAAGAATTTGACTTATATATAATACAATAGTATGGAACTTTAATTTGAAACTGAAAAGTCTATTTCTATAAAAATTTGGCTACAAATTCTATGTAGACATAAATTAAGTAGCTAGCAAATTTAAAATTCTAAACGAAAAACTACAACTTTGAATTAGTGATCCAACGTATTTTCATTCTGATTAATCTTGTCCAACTGTTCACAAATCAGGACCGATTGACATGATTTGGTACTATCTCCGTTTTACCTTTCTTGTTCAATTATTCGCAAGTCATGATGGATCGATGTCACTTAATAATAAAAAAAATTGCAATTAATTAAGAAAATAGCTCCAATTAAGACTAACACTCTAGAAGAACTTAAGATAATTAGGTGCGTGTTATGAATAATATTGACATAAAATAGGAGATTTAATCTTTCAATTATTCTCAACATGGACATTCAATGTTGTATCCAATGTAGCATCCAATGTACAAATTATTCATAACACTCCCCCTTGGATGTCCATGTAACATAATGTGTCTCACTAAGAACTAACAAAAAAAATATTGGAATGTACATAGTTATTTATAATACATTGCTTGCTGCCTCATTAAAAACCTTACTAAGGAAAACCCAGTGGGACAAAACCTTGGCTAAGGAAAAGAGTGCAGCATGTACTTACTCCCCCGATGAAAAATCACTTAATGTTTCGAAGACGACGCATTCCAATCTTATATATCAGCTTTTCAAATATTGAGGTTGGTAATGCCTTAGTGAACAGATCAGCCAAATTATCACTTGAACGAACTTGTTGTACATCTATTTCACCACTCTTCTGAAGATCATGAGTGAAAAAGAATTTTGGTGAAATGTGTTTTGTTCGATCTCCTTTGATATATCCTCCTTTCAATTGAGCTATGCATGCAACATTGTCTTCATACAATATTGTTGGAATATTCTCTTTCGAAGAAATACCACATGTTTGCTGAATGTGTTGAGTTATAGATCTTAACCAAACGCATTCTCGACTTGCTTCATGAATGGCTATTATCTCTGCATGATTTGAAGAAGTAGCAACCATAGTTTGTTTTGTCGAACGCCATGATATGGCTGTACCTCCACTTGTAAATAAATAGCCTATCTGAGATGGACCTTTGTGTGGATCAGACAAATATCCTGCATCTGCATAACCAATCAATGATGGCTTGGATTCATTTGAATAAAATAAACCCATATCAATGGTCCCTTGGAGGTATCTAAATATATGTTTAATACCATTCCGGTGTCTTTGTGTTGGCGAAGTATTAAATCTTGCCAATAAGATTACCGAGAAAGCTATATCTGGTCGGGAATTATTAGCAAGATACATTAATGCCCCAATTGCACTAAGATATGGTACTTCGGCACCAAGAAGCTCTTCTTCATTTTCAGGAGGTCGGAATGGATCTTTCTTTATATCAAGTGATCTCACAACCATCGGGGTACTCAATGGATGTGCTTTATCCATATAGAATCGCTTTAAAATCTTTTCGGTGTATGTTGATTGATGGACAAATATTCCATCTTTCATATACTCAATTTGTAGACCAAGATAAAATTTTGTCTTTCCAAGATCTTTCATTTCAAATTCTTTCTTCAAACAGTCTACTGTTTTTGGAAGCTCCCAGGAGTTCCAATGATATTTAAATCATCAACATATACGGCGATTATAACAAATTCAGATCCAGACCTTTTTATAAAGACACAGGGACAAATTGGATCATTCTTGTACCCTTCTTTCAACAAGTATTCACTCAGACGATTGTACCACATACGACCTGATTGTTTCAATCCGTACAAAGATTTCTGAAGATTTATTGAACAAGTTTCTTGAAAACCTTTATATGCTTCTGGCACTTTAAATCCCTCGGGTACTTTCATAAAAATTTCGCTGTCTAATGATCCATACAAATAGGCTGTAACAACATCCATTAGATGCATATCAAGTTTTTCTTGCACTGCCATATTTATGAGATACCTGAAGGTGATAGCATCCACTACAGGAGAATATGTCTCCATATAATCAATTCCAGGCCTTTGGGAAAACCCTTGTGCCACAAGTCGTGCTTTATATCTAACGACTTCATTTTTATCATTTCGTTTTCGCACAAAAACCCATTTATACCCTACTGGCTTTATGCCTTCAGGCGTTCGAACTATAGGTCCGAAGACTTCACGTTTTCCAAGTGAAGTTAACTCTGCCTGGATAGCGTCTTTCCATTTTGGCCAATCATTTCTCTGTCTACATTCATTGACGGATTTTGGTTCAAGATCCTCATCTTGTTGCATTATTTCAATAGCAACATTATAAGCAAAAATGTTATCGATAACAATATTATTTCGGTTCCATCTTTTCCCAGTTGAGACGTAACTTATTGATATCTCTTCATTTTTATTATTTTCAGGTACCTGGACCTCCCCCAAGGTCTTATCATTTGTTACATCTTGGGGCTCTTCTTGAGCCACTACCTCTGTGTTATGTTTACTTTGATCACTTGCTCCTTTTCTTCTTCGAGGATTTTTGTCTTTAGAACCGATTGGTCTACCATGTTTCAAGCAAGGCTTAAGCTCATTTGCTTTAATTAATTGTCCTTCCGGGATATCAACTCGAATTGGAGCATTAGCAGCTGGAATATGTGACTTAGTCACCCTTGGTAGGTTAGTGAATGCATCTGGCAATTGATTTGCAATATTTTGCAAATGAATAATCTTTTAAACCTCTTGTTCACATTGATTTGTTTGAGGATATAAATGAGACAGTGATAATGCATTCCAATCTATCTTCATTTTCAGCTGCTTATTTTCTCCCCCTAATGTTGGATATACTGATTCATCAAAATGGCAATCAGAAAATCTTGCCGTAAATAAATCTCCAGTCATTGGCTCTAGATATTTTATAATAGAAGGAGATTCATATCCAACATATATCCCCAACCTTCTTTGGGGACCCATCTTTGTGCGTTGTGGTGGAGCAATTGGAACATATGTCGCACAACCAAAGATCCTAAGATGGGAAATATTTGGCTCTTGACCAAAAGCCAACTGCAATGGGGAGACTTTATGATAACTTGTGGGCCTTATCCGCACAAGTGCTGCTCCGTGCAAAATAGCATGACCCCATACTGAAATGGGAAGTTTTTTTCTCATAAGCATTGGTCTAGCAATTAATTGAAGGCGTTTGATCAATGATTCTGCTAGACCATTTTGTGTATGAACATGAGCAACCGGATGCTCAATTGTTATCCCAGTTGAAATACAATAATCATTAAAGGCTTGGGATGTAAACTCACCAACATTGTCAAGACGAATTGTCTTAATTGCATAATCTGGAAATTGTGCTCTTAACTTTATTATTTGAGCCAACAATCTCGCAAATGCCATATTGCGAGTTGATAGTAAACACACATGTGACCATCTTGTAGATGCATCTACCAAAACCATATAATATTTGAATGGTCCACATGGAGGGTCAATGGGCCCACATATATCACCCTGTATACGTTCCAGAAATGCGGGGGATTCCATCTTAACTTTAATAGTTGATGGTCTAATAATTAATTTTCCTTGAGAACATGCAAGCACAAGAGAATTCCTAAAATTGAAGAATCTTTTGATTCTTCATTGCATGTCCATGTGAATTCTCAATTATTTTACGTATCATATTAGAACCAGGATGGCCTAATCGGTCATGCCAAATAATAAAATTATCTTGATTAGTAAACTTCTCATTTACTACGGCATGTGTTTCAATCCTGCTAATACTTGTATAGTACAAGCCGGAGGAAAGAGCGGGTAACATTTCAAGCACATATTTCTTACCGGACATTATTGTAGTAATATAAATATATTCAATCTTTTCATTATTGGCAGTCTCAATATGATAGCCATTTTGGCGAATATCTTTGAAACTTAATAAGTTTCTTTGAGATTTACTACAATATAGTGCTTCATCAATAGCCAAATTTGTTCCCCCTGGTAGTAATAAATTGGCTCTTCCAGAACCTTCAATTAATCTTGTACTACCGGATATTGTATTAACATCCGCTTCTTTCATTACCAAATAAGAGAAATATCTCTTATCTTTTATAATAGTGTGTGTTGTAGCACTATCCAGAAGACATATATCATCTTTATTAATCTTGAGTCCAACTGAAGACTGGGGAATGTTCATATTCTTCATAAAAAAAAGGACAAATAATACATTATAAGAAATATGAAAGTCAAGCAAAAAAAAACATTAAGAAATACATTAGGAATGTAGAAAACTAGCAACACATGATGCATTAGAAAAATACACTCAAGAAAAATAAACTAGTTGCAAACATAAAAATAACAACTTTTATAGCTTCATTCCCTAGTAAGATGATTAGTTCTTCAGTCAATATCCTCAAAGAAGTCTCCAACTTCTAAATGAGTAATATTTGTTAGGCCTTCAAAATCATCATCTTTATATGCAAGATGTGCCTTAGAATCATATTTATTTGTAAGGACCCGGCCCGTCATTACAGGAATTACCACCCCGTTACCTTGCATTTACATATATTATACTTTTAAAACAGTATTAGAGTATATCGGGTGAGTTAGGAGTGATTTGGATTGAAAATGCAAGAAATAGCATGTTTGAAGAAAGCTTGAATATGAAAAGTCAACCAAGAGTTGACTATTGAGTTAGAGTGCTCGGAACCGGATTCTGATGATTCGACTAGTTCCGGGGGATCATTTATGACTTAGGAGAACAATCCTAATTGAATTCGGAGGTCCGGTGTAGTTTTAAGCTTAAATTGGCGAATGTTGAATTTTGGCGAAAACCGGATGGTAGGTGATATTTTGATCCGGGGGTCGGAATGGAATTTCGACAATTTCTGTAGCTTCGTTATGTGATTTTGGATATGTCTGCAAATTTTCAGGTCATTCGGACATCGTTTGATCGGGTTTTGGATTGAATGTTAGTTTTGAAAGTTTTGAAGAAACTTAGGCTTGAATCCGTGGATAATTGGTGATTTTGATGTTTAGTATGGTGTTTTTATGATTGGAACAAGTTCGTATCATGTTTTGGGGTACGTTGGTGGTTTTCGTTGGGGTCCCGGGGGCCTCGGGATGATTTCGGACCATCAACCGGGCATTTGGACTTGGCAAAAATCTGCAGAAAAACTGCAGGTTCTGCCCAGGCCCTTAAGCCTTCGCGTTCGCGTGACAAGTGACGCGTTCGCGAAGGCCAAGCCTTTTTGTGCATCGCGTTCGCGGGAGAGGTAGTCGCGTTCGCGTAGGTCAGGAGTGTTAAGCATCGCGAACGCGTTGCTTGGGTCGCGTTCGCGTAGGGTCGTGGGTGTTGTGCTTCGCGTTCGCGGGAGGTGTATCGCGAACGCGTAGAAGAAATCTGGGCGCTGGAAAAATTGTACATCGCGAACGCGTGGGAGGCGTCGCGTTCGCGAAGGGTAACGGAAATTGTGCATCGCGAACGCGTGGTAGGCGACGCGAACGCGAAGAGTAAGGGGGAACTGTTCTTCGCGAACGCGTGGGAGCTCACGCGAACGCGAAGAACAACGGTCTCTGGCAGTGAATTAAATTGCAGAACAGAGGGGTTACGGGTTTACACCCCCAAAACACAAATTTGAGCCCTAGAGAGAAGAAAACTCGAGGAAATCACTGAGAAGTCATCGGGTATTCGTCGGAGGTAAGATTCTTGACTCAAAAACATCATTTTATGGTAGTATTAACATCAATCTTCATGAAATTGGGTTGAAATCTCGAAGAAATGTGGCCTAAGTAATGAAAGCGGGATTTTTGGATTTGGAAGGCCATTTGAACTCCGATTTCGATAAATTTTATATGCACGGACTCGTGGCGAGATAAGGGTCGCGTTGGTGCTAATTTCGGAATTTTCCGAGCAGTGGGGCCCGGGGTCGGGTTTTACCAACTTAGTGTAATTATGCGAATTTCATATAAATTGAAGTGGGTTATGATTCTTTGAACCGTATTTGATATAATTATTGTTATTTGACTAGATTCTACACACGAGGCAACGAAATTCAAAGGAAAAGGCATCGCGGACGAGTCTACGATCGGCTAGAGGTGAGTAGTTTGTGTATATAGTAGCCTGAGGGTTCGAAACCCCGGCTTAGCACATTGTGACGCTAATAGGGCATGGCTCGCACACCGTGGCAGGTGCGGGATTGATTGTGATTGGGGATTGAGATTTGGTCCATCCCGGAAATGAATAATATGTTGTTAGTGTTGGAAATACACTGTATTTGCTATATTTGTGGGCTGTAAGCCTTGTTTGGGGCCTTGTGCCGATCTGTAGCGTCCTTAGAGGACAATATTTATGTGATAGCTAAAATTGCTTAAATCACTGATCTCAGTCCTGGAAATTGAAATCACACTTTTGAAATGCTAAGTCACCGGCTTTTATAAATCTAATAAAGTTAAAGTATTTTTCATAAATTATGAATTGAGAACTGGAATTAAGGATAATGAATTGTTTTGTGACTTATTTGCTTATTGTGGACTGAGCATGGGATCGGGCTGCACGCCGCAGTGGTTGATATGAGGGTCGGGCTGCACGCCGCAGCAATATTGCGCTTGGGCTGTAGGAGCCCCTCCAGAGTCTGTACACACCCCCAGTGAGCGCCGTCGACGTTAAATTGGATCGGGCTATACGCCGTAGCGGTTATGTGCATTGCATTGCATCTGTATTTGTTGAATTACTCTGTGGTAGCTGTATTGTACTATTGTTGCTAGTTCGTAGGAGATTCGACTGTAGTGTAGCTTCATATTGTGGTATTTTGTGGATTTCTTACTGTCAGCTACCTATATATATTTGTTACTCACTGAGTACTTAGTACTCACCCCTACTCCCTGCACCTTTTGTGTGCAGACTCAGATACACAGGAGCAGTAGACGGACATCTCCAGCGTATACATTGTCACATCGAGTTGCTGAGGTAGCTGCCTACGTTCGCAGAACCTAGCTTCTCCTCTCATTCCAGTTGTTATTTTATATTTTGTATTCAGACTTGAGTACTTCTATATCGTACTCTCTATTTCCTATTGGGTTTTGTTAGAGGCTCTAGACTTGTGACTCCGGATCTTTGGGAGTGTCAGTACTTTTGTTCAGTATTATTATTATTGGAGTTCTTAAACTCATATATTCTTCATGGGTTGTCCATTTGGGGACTGGTATTGTGTTATAATTAAATTGTTGGTCTGGCTGGCCTAGCTTGATTGTTGGGCGCCATGTCACGACCCAAATCCAGTCGTGATGGCGCCCAACAATCAAGCTAGGCCAACCAAACCAACAGTTTAATTATAACACAATACGAGTCCCCAAATGGACAACCCAAGAAGAATATATGAGTTTAAGAACTCCAATAATATTAATACCTGAACAAAAGTACTGACACTCCCAAAGATCCTGAGTCACAAGTCTAGAGCCTCTAACAAAACCCAACAGAAATAGAGAGTACGATATAGAAGTACTCAAGTCCGAATACAAAATATACAATAACAACTGGAATGAGAGGAGAAGCTAGGCTCGGCGAACGTAGGCAGCTACCTCAGCAACTCGATGTGACAATGTAAACGCCGGAGATGTCCGTCTACTGCTCCTGTGTACCTGAGTCTGCACACAAAAGGTGCAGGGGAGTAGGGGTGAGTACTAAGTACTCAGTGAGTAACAAATATATATAAGTAGCTGACAGGAAGAAATCCACAAAATACCACAATATGAAGCTACACTACAGTCCGAATCTCCTACGAACTAGCAGCAACAATACAATACAGCTACCACAGAGTAATTCAACAAATACAGATGCAATGCAATGCACATAACCGCTACGGCGTGTAGCCCGATCCAATTTAACGTCGACGGCGCTCACTGGGGGTGTGTACAGACTCCGGAGGGGCTCCTACAGCCCAAGCGCAATACTATCGCGGCGTGCAGCCCGATCCACATATCAACCACTGCGGCGTGCAGCCCGATCCCATGCTCAGTCCACAATAAGCAATTAAGTCACAAAACAATTCATTTTCCTTAATTCCAGTTCTCAATTCATAATTCATGAAAAATACTTTAACTATTATTAAATTTGTAAAAGCCGGTGACTTAGCATTTCAAAAGTGTGATTTCAATTTCCAGGACTGAGATCAGTGATTTAAGCAATTTTAGCTATCACATAAATATTGTCCTCTAAGGACGCTACAGATCGGCACAAGGCCCCAAACAAGGCTTACAACCCACAAATATAGCAAATACAGTGTATTTCCAACACTAACAACATATTATTCATTTCCGGGATGGACCAAGTCTCAATCCCCAATCACAATCAATCCCGCACCTGCCACGGTGTGCGAGCCACGCCCTATTAGCGTCATAATGTGCTAAGCCGGGGTTTCGAACCCTCAGGCTACAATATACACAAACTACTCACCTCTAGCTGGTCGTAGAATCGTCCGCGATGCCTTTTCCTTTGAATTTCGTTGCCTCGTGTGTAGAATCTAGTCAAATAACAATAATTATATCAAATACGGGTCAAAGAATCATAACCCACTTCAATTTATATGAAATTTGCATAATTACACTAAGTTGGTAAAACCCGACCCCGGGCCCCACCACTGCTCGGAAAATTCCGAAATTAGTACCAACGCGATCCTTATCTCGCCATGAGTCCGTGCATATAAAATTTATCGAAATCGGAGTTCAAATGGCCTTGACCATACGTCGAGCCTTAACATAAGAAATAACAGTGCGAACGGAGTGGCTTGAGGTACCCTTCCACTCTAATCGGGGTGATTCGGCAAGGCTAAGGTGACAGTCTTAGCATGACAATCAAGAATAGCATGGTATGGGGACAACCAGTCCATCCCCAATATGACATCAAAATCTACCATATCCAAGAGCAACAGATCAACACGGGTCTCAAGACCCCCAAATATAACTATGCACGAACGATGCACCCGATCGACTACAATAGAGTCACCCACTAGCGTAGCCACATAAACTGGAATATCCAGAGCATAGCTGGGCACAGCCAAACACGGTGCGAAGTAGGAAGACACATAGGAATATGTAGATCCAGGGTCAAATAATACTGAAGCACCTCTGCCACACACAAGAATAGTACTTGTAATCACGGCATCTGATGCCTCTGCCTCTGGCCTGGCTGGTAAAGCATAGAATCGGGGATCTGCACCTCCCCTCTGAGCTGCGTCTCTAGGACGACCATCAACTGGCTGACCTCTACCTCTGGCTGGACGGTCTCTACCTCTACGGTCTCGACCTCCACCTCTAAAATCTCTACCCCCGCCTCTGGCTGGCTGGGCAGGCTGAGGGTCAGCTGGGGCCTGAATCATAGGACGAGGACCTCGCTGCTGAGAGTTGCCCGCTGCTATAGGGCAATTCCTGATAAAATGACCTAGGTCACCACAACCGTAGCAGCTCTTAGACTGATAGGGCTACTGGCCCTGATGACCCGAATGGCCTCCACGAACACTCTGAAGAGGCTGAGCATTAATAGGAGACTGGTCTGAATAATGCCCCCGAGAACCACGATCACTTGATCCACCCCGTGAAGCCTGAAGGGCGGAATGAAAAGGCCTGGAGGACTGGCCTCTATCAAAGGATTCTCTGCTACCAGAGGAAGAAGCACCAAACCTACCCGAATGACGAGGCCTCTTATCCGAAGAATAACCGCCTCCTCTAGCGAGAGCCATCTCAACTCTGCGTGCTGCATTGGCTGCCTTCTGAAATGATATGTCACTCCCCACACTCATAGCCATCTGGAGTCTAATCGGCTGATTGAGCCCATCTATAAATCTGCGGACCCTCTCCCGCTCCGTGGGAAGTATCACCACTGCATGACGAGCCAAGTCAATAAATCTCGTCTCATACCGTGTAACTGTCATAGTGCCCTGATGGAGGCGCTCAAACTGCCTCCGAAGTAAATCCCGCTGAGTAGTAGGGAGAAACTTCTCCATAAATAGTTCCGCAAACCGGTCCCATGATAGAGCTGGGGACCCTGCTGGTCGAGTCAGGCAATAATCTCTCCACCAAGTCTTGGCGGATCCTGCAAGTCCGAAGGTACAGAAATCAACTCCGTTTGTCTCCACGATCCCCATAGTCTTGAGAATCTCATGGCAACCGAATAAAAAGTCCTGAGGATCCTCTGATGCGGCTCCACCGAATGTAGTGGTAAATAGCTTGGAGAACCGATCAAGCCTCCATAACGAATCGGAAGTCATGGCCGCTCCATCACCGCATGAGCCGTGGTACTCGACCGAGTGGCCACAACTGGCTGAATTACCGGGCCTGAGGCTGAAGAGCTACCGGCTCCGGAGTATGAGCAATAGAGTCCGGGCCCCTCCTCCGCCTGAGAAGTAGCTGGGGCAACCGATAATAGACCCGCTCCGGCAATGCTATCCATAAATCCCGCTATTCTCACCAAAGCATCCCGAGATCCGGGGTAATCAAAGCCTCTCCGGGGACCTGAGCTGGGCCCACTGGAGCTGCCGGAACCGGAACCTCCTCATCAATCTCAATATGAGGCTCCACCTCTCGGGTAGCTGCCTGGGGCCGAGCTCTACCCCTACCACGGCCTCTGATACGGCGCCTGGCCCCCGCCCTCGCGGTGAGCCGCTCGGGGCTCGGCTGCCGGTCGGCCGGACGAAGAAGCGCGTGTCCTCACCATCTCGAAAGGACAGAGTAAATTCAATCGGCAATCGAGGAACAAGTCGCACGACAAGAAAGAACAAATGAGAGACTTTTTCCTAACTCAATAGACTCGGAGGACAAGTACGGACGTCTCCGTACCTACCTCTCAAACTCTACTAAGCTTGTTCGTGAGTCGTGAGACCTATGTAACCTAGAGCTTCGATACCAACTTGTCACGACCCGGATTTTCCCCCAATATCGGGATCGTGATGGCGCCTACTCGTGGTAGCTAAGCAAGCCACCGTATTCATACTATCCTGTTTATAACACAATTTTAATTAAATAAATGCGGAATACTTTATCGAAATGGAAATAACAAATCACAAGGTAAAAATCATACCGAAATCCTCTACCCAAGACTTGGAGTCACCAACTCACAAACTACTATGGAATACTACACATAAAAGTCTGAAGGAAATATATCATAATTCCGTTTGTCTCGGAACAAAGAGACTACAGCTAATAGCATAAATAAAGAAAGAGACGCCGGGCCTGCGGACGTCTGCAAGCTACCTCGGTCTCAAATGTGATCAACTCCCACGCAATCTATTTACTGCTGCTGCTGCTCCTGATCGTAACCCTGGACCTGTGCAAAAACGCACAGAAGTGTAGCATCAGCACAACCGACCCCATGTGTTGGTAAGTGCCTGGCCTATCCCGGCGAAGTAGTGACAAGCCTAGGACCAGACACTCACATAAACCCGTGCAATTCAATATATATATGTGTACCACAAAATAACAAGAAATAATCAAGTAATAACACAATAAGGAGTATCTTAAAGAATCAACAATTAACCACAGTTAATAATTTCACAAGGAAAAACAAAGTGTAATGTAAACACAAGTAATATCAATTCAAGAAATAGCAAACAGTTGCACGGCATCACCCTTCGTGCTTTTACTCTCATCCTCACATTCATAGTACGGCATGATCCTTCGTACATGGTTCAATAATAGGGCACGACATGATCCTTCGTGCATAAATAAATAAACATGGCACTGCATCACCCTTCGTGCATTATCACTCTTCCTCACCCAAATAACAATCAAATAAGTTCACAAGGAAAACAAGGTATAATGGAAACACAAGTAACATCAAGTCAAGGAATGGCAAATAGTTGCACGGCATTACCCAAATAAGATATAATGGAAAAACAAGTAATATCAAGTCAAGGAATAGCAAACAATTGCACGGCATCACCCTTCGTGCTTTTACTCTCATCCTCACATCCATAGTACGGCATGATCCTTCGCACATGGTTCAATAACAGGGCACGGCATGATCCTTCGTGCATAATCAATAAATAAACGTGGCACGGCATTAACCTTCGTGCATAAATAAATGAACATGGCACGGCATCACCCTTCGTGCATTATCACTCTTCCTCACCCAAATAACAATCACGGTTAAGGGTAAAGAAAGAAACAGTAATTTATAATCCGTCCCATCAAGGGCAATCAACAATAATCTTCACAACAAGTCCCAACAAGGGAGAACAATGACGATTCATCTGTAATATATATCTCAAAATAATTATTTTCCAACGACTCACGGTCATACTAGACGCCAGTGTATGGATGCTCGCCACCACAGCCCATACACCGCACTCGATCACATAACACATAACACATAATCCTATTCCCTCAAGCTAGGATAGAACAAACACTTACCTCGAATGCTTATGAACAATCCAATCCGTGGAAATGTCTTTTCTTTCAATTTGGCTCCAATCCAACCGTATCTATACACAATTGATTTGATATCATCAATTCTACTCCACAAACTAATTCTTAATACCAAATACAACTTTTACAACATTCTGCCATGAATAGTGAATTTCAACCCCGGGCCCACATGGTCGGAATTCGGGGTTAGGACCAAAATCCGGTTACCCATCCCCCACGAGTTCATGTATATAATTTGTTTCAAAATCGGACCTCAATTCGAGGTCCAATTCCCCAATTTATGAAAAACCCTATTTTCTAACAAAAACAAGAATTTTACCATGAAAATCATTGATTTCTTATGAAAAACATGTTTAATGATGTTAGGAATTGAAAGGATTAAGTAAAAAGTGACTTACAATCGTTTTGATGAAGAAGAAATCCTTGAAGAGTCGCAAATGGGTGTTTTGGTTTTGTGAAAAATGAAGAAATGACTGAAATTCGTGTTTATCAGGTCTCTGTGTTCGCATTTGCGAACATGGGTTCGCAATTGCGAACCCCGACCAATTTCTGGAGTTTGAAAAATAAGCTAAGGCTGGGAAGTTCGCATTTGCGAACATTTGTTCGCATTTGCGAACACCGGCAGTCAAAGGGATGTTCGCATTTGCGAACACATGCTGTATAAGGCAGTGTTCGCATTTGCGAACAATGGTTCGCATTTGCGAACCAAGGCAGTCACTGGGACGTTCGCATTTGCGAACAATGGTTCGCATTTGCGAACCAAGGCAGCACTGGGGACCTTCGCAAATGCGAACAGTTGTTCGCATTTGCGAACAAGGCTGGCTTCGCATTTGCGATCAAGGTTCGCATTTGCGAGCCTTGCCTTACATTGTCCCCTTCGCAATTGCGAGACATTCTTCGCAATTGCGAAGCCAACAGCTGGGTGAAAAACCAGCAGTTCAAAAATTCGGAGTTTCATCCAACGGCCTATCAAAACTTTACCCGAGCCCCCCGGGCTCCAAACCAAACATGTACATAACCTCAAAACACATTATGAACTTGTTCGTGCGATCACATCGCTAATATCACCTCGTTTTCCTCAAATCAAGCCTCAAATGCATGATTTTCATACCTTTAGTTTTCAAAACTTTCAAACTTGGAACTCAAGGTCCAAAACATCTCAAACGACATCCAAATGTCACCAAACTTTACATAAATCACATATATAATATTTAAGACTTGTACCGGGCGTCGGAACCAAAATACGAGCCCGATACCAAGGTCAATTAATTTATTTCCTTTAATAATTACATCAAAAACAATTTCACATAAAAATTCATAACTTGGGCTCTAGGCCTCGGAATTCGACTCCGGACGCATGTCCAAGTCCCATATTTTCCTACGGACCTCTCGGGACCATCCAATCTCGGTCCGGATCCGTTTACCAAAAATGTTGACCGAAGTCAACCATATCAATATTAATATCATTTTTATCCAAATTTCTCATAGAATTCATATTTTCTATCACAAAATCTTTCCGGCTACATGCTCGGATCGTGCACGTAAATCGAGGCAACATAGAATGAGGTTTTCAAGGCCTCGAAGCTCGAAATTATTAATAAAATAAGTGATGACCCTTTGGGTCGTCACACTTTTACTCCCCCTACCAGTAACTTTTCTACACGCTTTTTTAGCAGCACTAAACATATTGTAAAATTTAAGAAATAAATAAGCTCAAAATAAATATGCAATTAAAATATTAATAAGAGAAAGAGTTGGAGGGAGTGCACCGAATTGGAGCACTTGGTTATGCAATTCCGAATTTTCGATGTTACCACGAACAAACGTCAAGCCAATATTCCAACTTGAAGTTCAAAACCCGAATGATAAAATACTATAATTGAATTTCAATTATTCAACAAAAATGAGCCAAATAAATTCGAAGATGAAATGAGAAATTATTAAGACTTGAAGTCTTGAACTAGATAATTAGAGAATAGGTGAATGAGAGAATTTGAGATTGAGATGAGATTTTTGAGTGAGAAATGAAGAGGGGGGAGGGGTATTTATAGATTTACATAAGGCTACATTTGTAAATTAAAAATATGTTAAAAATTAAAAAAAATGGCCAAAACTTCAATAAATCCGTTGGCCAACGGATTTTCTGATATAGCCGTTTGGGGTGGGCCCCATATTTCTGATTTTTTTTAAAAAAAAAAAATATATATTACCGTTGAACCGGGCCGGGCCGGGCCGGTTTACCCGTTAAGGGTACTATTAGCCGGACCGGGCCTACCCAGTTCCGGTTACCCGTTATTATATTTTTCCCGAAACTAACCCCTACCCCATAAAAACCCAGCCCACCCGGCCCCTTCTCAACCAGTCCGGGCCGGTTCCGGTTTCTGCCGGTCTGGGCCGGTCCGGTACCGGTCCAACCCGGCCCGTTTAACAGGTTTACTCGGGGTATACTATATTATTATGCATAACTAATTACCTCAAAAATATGAGTAACAATTAAATTTGATTTATGGTTTTAAAGATATGTGATTTAATTCAATACCAATTAGTAATAAAGAAATATGAAGTAGAAATGAAAGATAGAAGTGAATCACCAATGATACGTAGCAGCAGTGGCCTCGAGATGGTGACATCGAGGTGGTTTAGGGCAGTAAGAACAATTAAGTAGAAAAATCAAAGTAACAATAGTTAAGCTAAAGGACAATTCTGATGAACAGTAGGCAAAAAGTAGAGAGTATATTCTTTTCTTAGTAAAAAGGATGGTCTTACAAATGATTGGGGTCCCCTTTATATAATAGAGGAATCCCTAAATAAGGTATATTTCCATCTATAATAAACAACCATCTAGCCGTATAGTACGGAATAGTACAATCATATTCCGAGATCCACGCTATGACTTTAGGGACGTGGCAGGAATCTAGCTCGCTCTAGTACAAATTCATAATGGTACTATTTCGAGGTCGAGCACACTTGTCCTCGGTATCCCTCGAACTCCTGTCTCCAGGCATTACATTTCGTCTTCGAGCTCGAGTCTGGTCCACCAGTTTCGAACTTGACTTCTCCCAGACTCGGGCCTAGGGAAGAACCTCAAGCTTCTACATAGGGGGCATATGATTTTGACCGTATACAGATAGTCCCCGTATTTCTTAGAATAAGATGATAAGAAACGATTTGCATCTCGACTTCCCCGAGCTTCTTATGATGATATCACGCCTGTGACGTAGGTGCTTGAAATGACCGGAAATGTCACATCGGTGCTCTTTCCCAAACTATCAAATGCGTGTTAGTGTTGGTCGGCCACTTGTGCCACCTATCCGTCGCCGCCTTTCTATAAATACGAGGCTATTCTATTGAAAAAAGAACTATGCTTTTTTCATAATTATCTACTTTTTATTTTCTATCTTTCTTGCTTCCTTCTTTAATCGTCCATTTCCATGGTTTGAACCTGCGAACACAAGGTCATATGGCAGCAACTTTACCATTTATGCCAAGGTTCCTTTTTTCAAAGCTTCGATTCGAAACAACGTGAGAAGGGCGCCGAATCCTTCTCGCATCAGAAAATATGCGAACTTTACACTGCTACTCGTATCTCTCTTAACTTTAACCTGGTGTAACACTTCATTTCTTTTGCTCTCATGGAAAAGGTGGCACTATAGTGTGACGACCCAAAGGGTCATCACTTATTTTATTAATCATTTCGAGCTTCTGAGGCCTTGAAAACCTCATTCTATGTTGCCTCGATTTACGTACACGATCCGAGCATGTAGCCGGAAAGATTTTGTGATAGAAAATATGAATTCTATGAGAAATTTGGATAAAAATGATATTAATATTGATATGGTTGACTTCGGTCAACATTTTTGGTAAACGGATCCGGACCCCGAGAGGTCCGTAGGAAAATATGG
Source organism: Nicotiana noctiflora (assembly GCA_032618575.1). Classification (NCBI taxonomy): domain Eukaryota; kingdom Viridiplantae; phylum Streptophyta; class Magnoliopsida; order Solanales; family Solanaceae; genus Nicotiana; species Nicotiana noctiflora. The sequence goes on from JASVEL010003489.1 coordinate 26,649, forward strand.
GACTTGGACATGTGTCCGGAGTCGAATTCTGAGGCCTAGAGCCCAAGTTATGAATTTTTATGTGAAATTGTTTTTGATGTAATTATTAAAGGAAATAAATTAATTGACCTTGGTATCGGGCTCGTATTTTGGTTCCGACGCCCTGTACAAGTCTTAAATATTATATATGTGATTTCCTGTAAAGTTTGGTGACATTTGGATGTCGTTTGAGATGTTTTGGACCTTGAGTCCCAAGTTTGAAAGTTTTGAAAACTAAAGGTATGAAAATCATGCATTTGAGGCTTGATTTGAGGAAAACGAGGTGATATTGGCGATGTGATCGCACGAACAAGTTCATAATGTGTTTTGAGGTTATGTACATGTTTGGTTTGGAGCCCGGGGGGCTCGGGTAAAGTTTTGATAGGCCGTTGGATGAAACTCTGAATTTTTGAGCTGCTGGTTTTTCACCCAGCTGTTGGCTTCGCAATTGCGAAGTTGTCTCGCAATTGCGAAGGGGACAGGCTCGCAAATGCGAACATTCATCGCAAATGCGAAGCCCCCTTTGGCCCAACCTTGTTCGCAAATGCGAACAATTGTTCGCATTTGCGAAGGTCCCCAGTGCCAGCCTATGTTCGCAAATGCGAACAAAAGTTCGCAAATGCGAACATTCCTCATTATGCCTTGGTTCGCAAATGCGAACCATTGTTCGCAAATGCGAACACTGCCTTATACAGCATGTGTTCGCAAATGCGAACATTAGTTCGCAAATGCGAACTGTTCGCAAATGCGAACTTCCCACCCTTGGCTTAATTTTCAAACTCCGAAATTGGTCGGGGTTCGCAATTGCGAACCCATGTTCGCAAATGCGAACACAGAGACCTGAAAAACACGAATTTCAGTCATTTCTTCACATTTTACAAAACCAAAACACCCATTTGCGATTCTTCAAGGATTTCTTCGTCATCAAAACGATTGTAAGTCACTTTTTACTTAATTCTTTCAATTCCTAACATCATTAAACATGTTTTTCATAAGAAATCAATGATTTTCATGGTAGAATTCTTGTTTTTGTTAGAAAATAGGGTTTTTCATAAATTAGGGAATTGGACCTCGAATTGAGGTCCGATTTTGAAACAAATTATATACATGAACTCGTGGGGGGATGGGTAACCGGATTTTGGTCCTAACCCCGAATTCCGACCATGTGGGCCCGGGGTTGAAATTCACTATTCATGGCAGAATGTTGTAAAAGTTGTATTTGGTATTAAGAATTAGTTTGTTGAGTAAAATTGATGATATTAAATCAATTGTGTATAGATACGGTTGGATTGGAGCCAAATTGAAAGAAAAGACATTTCCACGGATTGAATTGTTCATAAGCATTCGAGGTAAGTGTTTGTTCTATCCTAGCTTGAGGGAATAGGATTATGTGTTATGTGTTATGTGATCGAGTGCGGTGTATGGGCTGTGGTGACGAGCATCCATACACCGGCGTCTAGTATGACCGTGAGTCGTTGAAAAATGATTATTTTGAGATATATTACAGATGAATTGTTATTGTTCTCCCTTGTTGGGACTTGTTGTGAAGATAATTATTGATTGCCCTCGATGGGACGGTTTATGAATTACTGTTTCTTTCTTTGCCCTTAACTGTGATTGTTATTTGGGTGAGGAAGAGTGATAATGCACGGAGGGTGATGCCGTGCCATGTTTATTTATTTATGCACGAAGGTTAATGCCGTGCCATGTTTATTTATTGATTATGCACGAAGGATCATGCCGTGCCCTATTATTGATTATGCACGAAGGATCATGCCGTGCCCTATTATTGATTATGCACGAAGGATCATGCCGTGCTCTGTTATTGAACCATGTACGAAGGATCATGCCGTACTATGGATGTGAGGATGAGAGTAAAAGCACGAAGGGTGATGCCGTGTACTTTATTTGTTTATTTGGTGATGATGAGAGTAAAAGCACGAAGGGTGATGCCGTGCAATTGCTTGCTATTTCTTGAAGTGATATTATTCGTGTTTACATTATACTTTATTTTTTTTTTCTTGTGAAATTATTAACTGTGATTAATTGTTGAATTCTTTAAGGTATTCATTATTGTGTTAATACTTGATTATTTCTTGTTATTTTGTGGTACACATATATATATATTGAATTGTACAGGTTTATGTGAGTGTCTGGTCCGAGGCTTGTCACTACTTCGCCGGGATAGGCCAGGCACTTACCAGCACATGGGGTCGGTTGTGCTGATGCTACACTTCTGTGCGTTTTTGCACAGGTCCGGGTTACGATCAAGAGCAGCAGCAGCAGTAGTAAATTGATTGCGTGGGAGTTGATCACATTTGAGACCGAGGTAGCTTGCAGACGTCCGCAGGCCCGACGTCTCTCTCTTTATTTATGTTATTAGCTGTAGTCTCTTTGTTCCGAGACAAACAGAATTATGTTATATTTCCTTCAGACTTTTATGTGTAGTATTCCATAGTAGTTCGTGAGTTGGTGACTCCACGTCTTGGGTAGAGGATTTCAGTATGAATTTCATCTTGTAATTGAATATTTCTATTTCGATTAAGTATTTCGCAATTATTTAATTAAAATTGTGTTAAAAACAGGATAGTATGAATACAGTGGCTTGCCTAGCTACCACGGGTAGGCGCCATCACGATCCCGATGTTGGGGGAAAATCCGGGTCGTGACAAGTTGGTATCAAAGCTCTAGGTTACATAGGTCTCACCACTCACGAACAAGCTTAATAGAGTTTGAGAGGTAGGTACGGAGACGTCTGTACTTGTCCTCCAGAGTCTATTGAGTTAGGAAAGAGTCTCTCATTTGTTCTTTCTTGTCGTGCGACTTGTTCCTCAATCACTGATTGAATTTCTATTCCGTCCTTTCGCAGATGGTAAGGACACGCGCTTCTTCGCTCGCTGACCAGCAGCCCGAGCCCCAGGCAGCTCCCGTGAGGGGCAGTGGCCAAGGCCGTATTAGAGGCCGTGGTAGGGGTAGAGCTCAGCCCCCCAGGCAGCTACCCCAGGGGTGGAGCCCCATATTGAGATTGACGAGGAGGTTCCGGTTCCAGCAGCCCCAGTGGGCCCAGCTCAGGTCCCGGGAGAGGCTTTAATTACCCCGGATCTCCGGGATGCCTTGATCGGAATAGCGGGATTCATGGACAGCATTGCCAGAGCGGGTTTATTATCGGTTGCCCCGCCTACTTCTCAGGCCGGAGGAGGGGCCCGGACTCCTATTGCTCATACTCCGGAGCCAGTAGCTCCTCGGCCTCGGGCACCAGTAATTCAGCCACTCGTGGCCACTCAGTCAAGTACCACAGCTCATGCCGGTGATGGAACGACCATGACTTCCGATTCGTTATGGAGGCTTGATCGGTTCTCCAAGCTATTTACCACTACATTCGGTGGAGCCGCATCAGAGGATCCTCAGGACTTTTTATTCAGTTGCCATGAGATTCTCAAGACTATGGGGATTGTGGAGACAAACGGAGTTGACTTCTGTACCTTCAGACTTGCAGGATCCGCCAAGACTTGGTGGAGAGATTATTGCTTGACTCGACCAGCAGGGTCCCCGGCTTTATCATGGGATCAGTTTGCGGAACTATTTATGGAGAAGTTTCTCCCTGCTACTCAGAGGGATGTACTTCGGAGGCAGTTTGAGCGCCTCCATCAGGGCACTATGACAGTTACACAGTATGAGACGAGATTTATCGACTTGGCTCGTCATGCAGTGGTGATACTTCCCACTGAGCGGGAGAGGGTCCGCAAGTTTATAGATGGGCTTAATCATCCGATTAGACTCCAGATGGCTATGGGCGTGGGGAGTGACATATCATTTCAGGAGGCGGCCAATGCAGCACGCAGAGTTGAGATGGCTCTTGCTAGGGGAGGCGGTTATTCTTCGGATAAGAGGCCTCGTCATTCAGGCAGGTTTGGTGGTTCTTCCTCTGGTGGCAGAGAATCCTTTGATAGAGGCCAGTCTTCCAGGCCTTTTCATTCCGCCCTTCAGGCTTCACAGGGTGGACCAGGTGATCGTGGTGTTCGGGGGCATTATTCAGACCAGTCTCCTATTAATGCTCAGCCTCTTCAGAGTGTTCGTGGAGGCCATTCAGTCGTCAGAGGGCCAGCAGCCCTATCGGCCCAAGAGTTGCTACGGTTGTGGTGACCCGAGTCATTTTATCGTGAATTGCCCTCAGCAGCGGGCAACTCCCAGCAACGAGGTCCTCGTCCCATGATTCGAGCACCGGCCGACCCTCCGCAGCCTGCCCAGCCAGCGAGGCGGGGGTAGAGATTATAGAGGTGGAGGTCGAGACCGTAGAGGTGGAGACCGTCCAGCGAGAGGTAGAGGTCGGCCAGTTGAGGGTCGTCCTAGAGACGCAGCTCAAAGGGGAGGTGCAGATCCCCGATTCTATGCTTTACCAGCCAGGCCAGAGGCAGAGGCATCAGATGCTGTGATTACAGGTACTATTCTTGTGTGCGGCAGAGGTGCTTCAGTATTATTTGACCCTGGATCTACATATTCCTATGTGTCTTCCTACTTCGCACCGTATTTGGCCGTGCCCAGCTATGCTCTGGATATTCCAGTTTATGTGGCTACACCAGTGGGCGACTCCATTGTAGTCGATCGGGTGCATCGTTCGTGCGTAGTTATATTTGGGGGTCTTGAGACCCGTGTTGATCTGTTGCTTTTGGATATGGTAGATTTTGATGTCATATTGGGGATGGACTGGTTGTCCCCATACCATGCTATTCTTGATTGCCATGCTAAGACGGTGACCTTAGCCTTGCCAGAATCACCCCGACTAGAGTGGAAAGGTACCTCAAGCCACTCCGTTCGCACCGTTATTTCCTATGTTAAGGCTCGACGTATGGTCGAGAAGGGGTGTCTAGCTTATCTGGCTTATGTTCGTGATTCCAGCGCAGAAGTTCCTTCCATTGAGTCAGTCCCTATTGCACAGGAGTTTCCTGAGGTTTTTCCTTCAGACCTGCCGGGCATGCCACCCGACGGGGATATTGATTTCTGTATTGATCTGGCACCGGGCACTCAGCCCATCTCTATTCCACCCTATCGTATGGCCCCACCGGAGCTAAAAGAGTTGAAAGATCAGTTGCAGGACCTTCTTGAGAAGGGTTTTATCAGGCCCAGTGTTTCCCCCTGGGGAGCACCCGTATTATTTGTAAAGAAGAAGGATGGCTCGATGCGGATGTGTATTGATTACCGGCAGTTAAACAAGGTGACTATCAAAAATAAATATCCACCGCCGAGGATTGATGATTTGTTTGACCAGCTCCAGGGAGCGAGGGTATTCTCTAAGATAGACTTGAGGTCAGGCTACCATCAGCTGAAGATCAGGGCGGCTGACATTCCTAAGACAGCCTTTCGCTCTAGATATGGGCATTATGAGTTCTTGGTCATGTCCTTCGGGTTGACCAATGCCCCGGCAGCATTCATGGAGTTGATGAATCGGGTATTCAGGCCTTACTTAGATCTGTTCGTGATAGTCTTTATAGATGACATCCTGGTGTACTCCCGCAGCCAGGAAGAGCACGAGCAGCACCTCAGAGTGGTTCTTCACACTCTGAAAGATAACCAGCTATATGCCAAATTTTCCAAATGTGAGTTCTGGCTGAGTTCGGTAGCATTTCTGGGTCACATTGTATCAGTGGAAGGTATTCGGGTAGACCCAAAGAAGATTGAGGCAGTCCAGAATTGGCCTCGACCAGCTTCAGTGACTGAGATCCGGAGTTTCTTGGGATTAGCAAGGTTACTACCGTCGATTCGTAGAGGGGTTTTCTTCTATTGCAACCCCGATGACCAGGTTGACCCAGAAGGGCGTCCAGTTCCAGTGGTCAGAGGAGTGTGAGGCGAGCTTTCAGAAGCTCAAGACAGCCTTGACCACCGCACCAGTGTTGGTACTACCTATAGGTACAGGGCCTTATACAGTTTATTGTGACGCATCTCGTACTGGGCTTGGAGCGGTATTGATGCAGGATGGTAAGGTTATCGCTTATGCTTCGAGGCAGTTAAAGATACATGAAAAGAATTATCCAGTTCATGATCTTGAGTTAGCAGCAGTGGTTCATGCCTTAAAGATCTGGAGGCATTATCTATATGGTGTGACATGTGAGGTGTACACTGATCACAAAAGCTTACAGTATTTGTTCAAAACGAAGGAGTTGAATCTACGACAGCGGAGATGGTTAGAGTTGCTAAAAGACTATGATGTTACTATATTATATCACCCAGGTAAGGCCAATGTGGTGGCCGATGCATTGAGTAGAAAGTATGCCAGCATGGGTAGTCTTGCATATATTCCGGTCAATCAGAGACCATTAGCTCTAGATGTCCAGGCCTTAGCCAACCGGTTCGTGAGATTAGACATTTCTGAGCCTAGCCGAGTGTTAGCCTGCACGGTCGCTCGTTCTTCTTTATTAGAGCGTATCCGTGAGAGGCAATTTGATGATCCTCATTTGCGTGAGTTGAAAGATACAGTACAGCGGGGAGGTGCCACACGGGTAAACCTAGATGATGATGGCGTATTGAAATTGCGGGGGTCGAGTTTGTGTACCCAATGTCGAAGGGATTCGAGAGTTGATCTTAGCGAGAGGCCCACAGTTCGCGGTATTCTATTCACCCGGCGCCGCGAAGATGTACCGGGACTTACGGCAACACTATTGGTGGCGCGAGAATGAAGAAAGATATCATTGCGTATGTCGCTCGGTGTCTAAATTGTCAGCAGGTGAAATATGAGCACCGGAGACCCGGTGGTGTATTCTAGAGGATTGAAATTCCCGAGTGGAAATGGGAGCGGATCACTATGGACTTCGTTACACCGGACTTCCTTTGACTCGGAGGAAATTTGATGCTATTTGGGTCATTGTTGATAGGCTGACCAAATCAGCACACTTTATTCCGATATCTGTCTCCTACTCGTCGGAGAGGTTAGCGGAGGTTTACATTAGGGAGATTGTTCGTCTCCATGGGGTGCCGGTATCTATTATCTCTGATCGGGGTACGCAGTTTACCTCGCGGTTCTGGAGAGCGGTTCAGCAGGAGTTAGGCACCCAGGTTCAGTTGAGTACAGCATTTCATCCTCAGACGGATGGCCAGTCCGAGAGGACTATTCAGATTCTAGAGGACATGCTTCGAGCTTGCGTTATTGATTTCGGAGGTTCGTGGGACCAGTTTCTGCCATTAGCAGAGTTCGCCTACAATAACAGTTACCAATCTAGCATCCAGATGGCTCCGTATGAGGCGTTATATGGTAGGCGATATCGATCACCAATTGGATGGTTTGAACCGGGAGAGGCTCGGTTGTTGGGTACGGACTTAGTTCAGGAGGCCTTGGATAAGGTCAAGACTATTCGGGAGAGATTGCGTTCAGCTCAGTCCGGCAGAAGACTTATGCGGATCGTAAAGTTCGAAATGTGGATTTCATGGTTGGTGAACGAGTATTGCTCCGAGTGTCGCCTATGAAGGGCGTGATGAGGTTTGGGAAGAAGGGCAAGCTCAGCCCTAGGTATATTGGTCCATTTGAGATTCTAGACAGAGTGGGAGGGGTGGCTTACAGATTAGCTTTGCCGCCTAGCTTATCAGCCGTGCATCCAATTTTTCATGTATCTATGCTTCGGAGATACCACGGCGATCCCACACATGTGTTAGACTTCAGTACTGTCCAATTGGACAATGATCTATCTTACGAAGAGGAGCCGGTAGCCATTCTAGACCGGCAGGTTCGACAGCTGAGGTCGAAGAGTTATCCTTCTGTGCGTGTTCGGTGGAGAGGTCAGCCTCCTGAGGCATCGACCTGGGAGTCCGAGTCTGATATGCGGAGCCGTTACCCACACTTGTTTCCTGACTCAGGTACTTTTTCTTTTGTCCGTTCGAGGACGAACGGTTGTTTTAGAGGTGGAGATTGTGACGACCCAAAGGGTCATCACTTATTTTATTAATCATTTCGAGCTTCCGAGGCCTTGAAAACCTCATTCTATGTTGCCTCGATTTACGTGCACGATCCGAGCATGTAGCGGAAAGATTTTGTGATAGAAAATATGAATTCTATGAGAAATTTGGATAAAAATGATATTAATATTGATATGGTTGACTTCGATCAACATTTTTGGTAAACGGATCCGGACCCGAGATTGGATGGTCCCGAGAGGTCCGTAGGAAAATATGGGACTTGGACATGTGTCCGGAGTCGAATTATGAGGCCTAGAGCCCAAGTTATGAATTTTTATGTGAAATTGTTTTTGATGTAATTATTAAAAGAAATAAATTAATTGACCTTGGTATCAGGCTTGTATTTTGGTTCCGACGCCCAGTACAAGTCTTAAATATTATATATGTGATTTCTGTAAAGTTTGGTGACATTTGGATGTCGTTTGAGATGTTTTGGACCTTGAGTCCCAAGTTTGAAAGTTTTGAAAACTAAAGGTATGAAAATCATGCATTTGAGGCTTGATTTGAGGAAAACGAGATGATATTGGCGATGTGATCGCACGAACAAGTTCATAATGTGTTTTTGAGGTTATGTACATGTTTGGTTTGGAGCCCGGGGGCTCGGGTAAAGATTTGATAGGCCGTTGGATGAAATTCTGAATTTTTGAACTGCTGGTTTTTCACCCAGCTGTTGGCTTCGCAATTGCGAAGTATTTCTCGCAATTGCGAAGGGGACAGGCTCGCAAATGCGAACATTCATCGCAAATGCGAAGCCAGCCTTGTTCGCAAATGCGAACAATTGTTCGCATTTGCGAAGGTCCCCAGTGCTGCCTTGGTTCGCAAATGCGAACCATTGTTCGCAAATGCGAACGTCCTAGTGACTGCCTTGGTTCGCAAATGCGAACCATTGTTCGCAAATGCGAACACCGCCTTATACAGCATGTGTTCGCAAATGCGAACATTAGTTCGCAAATGCGAACTGTTCGCATATGCGAACAAATGTTCGCAAATGCGAACTTCCCACCCTTGGCTTAATTTTCAAACTCCAGAAATTGGTCGGGGTTCGCAATTGCGAACCCATGTTCGCAAATGCGAACACAGAGACCCGAAAAACACGAATTTCAGTCATTTCTTCACATTTTACAAAACCAAAACACCCATTTGCGATTCTTCAAGGATTTCTTCTTGATCAAAACGATTGTAAGTCACTTTTTACTTAATTCTTTCAATTCCTAACATCATTAAACATATTTTTCATAAGAAATCAATGATTTTCATGGTAGAATTCTTGTTTTTGTTAGAAAATAGGGTTTTTCATAAATTGGGGAATTGGACCTCGAATTGAGGTCCGATTTTGAAACAAATTATATACATGAACTCGTGGGGGGATGGGTAACCGGATTTTGGTCCTAACCCCGAATTCCGACCATGTGGGCCCGGGTTGAAATTCACTATTCATGGCAGAATGTTGTAAAAGTTGTATTTGGTATTAAGAATTAGTTTGTTGAGTAAAATTGATGATATTAAATCAATTGTGTATAGATACGGTTGGATTGGAGCCAAATTGAAAGAAAAGACATTTCCACGGAGTGAATTGTTCATAAGCATTCGAGGTAAGTGTTTGTTCTATCCTAGCTTGAGGGAATAGGATTATGTGTTATGTGTTATGTGATCGAGTGCGGTGTATGAGCTGTGGTGACGAGCATCCATACACTGGCGTCTAGTATGACCGTGAGTCGTTGGAAAATGATTATTTTGAGATATATTACAGATGAATTGTTATTGTTCTCCCTTGTTGGGACTTGTTGTGAAGATAATTATTGATTGCCCTTGATGGGACGGTTTATGAATTACTGTTTCTTTCTTTGCCCTTACCTGTGATTGTTATTTGGGTGAGGAAGAGTGATAATGCACGAAGGGTGATGCCGTGCCATGTTTATTTATTATTTATGCACGAAGGTTAATGCCGTGCCATGTTTATTATTGATTATGCACGAAGGATCATGCCGTGCCCTGTTCTTCAACCATGTACGAAGGATCATGCCGTACTATGGATGTGAGGATGAGAGTAAAAGCACGAAGGGTGATGCCGTGTACTTTATTTGTTTGTTTGGTGAGGATGAGAGTAAAAGCACGAACGGTGATGCCGTGTACTTTATTTGTTTATTTGGTGAGGATGAGAGTAAAAGCACGAAGGGTGATGCCGTGCAACTGCGTGCTATTTCTTGAAGTGATATTACTTGTGTTTACATTATACTTTTTTTTTTCTTGTGAAATTATTAACTGTGATTAATTGTTGAATTCTTTAAGGTATTCATTATTGTGTTAATACTTGATTATTTCTTGTTATTTTGTGGTACACATATATATATATTGAATTGCACAGGTTTATGTGAGTGTCTGGTCCTAGGCTTGTCACTACTTCGCCGGGATAGGCCAGGCACTTACCAGCACATGGGGTCGGTTGTGCTGATGCTACACTTCTGTGCGTTTTTGCACAGGTCCAGGTTACGATCAAGAGCAGCAGCAGCAGCAGTAAATTGATTGCGTGGAAGTTGATCACATTTGAGACCGAGGTAGCTTGCAGACGTCCGCAGGCCCGTCGTCTCTCTCTTTATTTATGTTATTAGCTGTAGTCTCTTTGTTCCGAGACAAACAGAATTATGTTATATTTCCTTCGGACTTTTATGTGTAGTATTCCATAGTAGTTCGTGAGTTGGTGACTCCACGTCTTGGGTAGAGGATTTCAATATGAATTTCATCTTGTAATTGAATATTTCTATTTCGATTAAGTATTCCGCAATTATTTAATTAAAATTGTGTTAAAAACAGGATAGTATGAATACAGTGGCTTGCCTAGCTACCACGGGTAGGCGCCATCACGATCCCGATGTTGGGGGAAAATCCGGGTCGTGACATATAGTCTACTAACTTTTGCATCCCACCCCAGAGCAATGTCCCAAGGATAAATATTCTTGGATCGTTGCTCGTGCATTTTCAACCATTTTGATTTTTCTTGTGATAGAAGGTGAAGCTACATCTTCTGGTCTTCCCTTCTGGTCTTTTTCTTTTGCTTCTCTTTTTTAACGGTTTATGACCCAAAATTTCAACGGAATGCTCAATCCTCGTTGCTAGAAATATAGTTACATTCATCGAGGGTTTTCTGCCCTAAATCTCATCGGTCGTATAGATATTTTCAAAGATCAAAAGTGGGGTCCCCGGGGAGGAGGTTCCTTAAGATGACGCTCTTGAGGGCATGGCCTTAAAAATGGATTATGTTCTTGGCTTTTGTTTCTTGCTTATTTGTTCCCGTGTGAATACCCTTCGTGGATATTGTAGTTATATTTTGTAACCATCTTTTTTAAATATAAAAGGATCTCTTTGTCCCATTTTGACTCCTATTGAATTTCATTCTATCTTTATCTACGAAAAAATACGATTGCATAACTTCGGTGACTGGCTAGAATACCAGACTGAGGAAATAATAAACCCTTAGGTTTTTAATCGATTAATATAATACCCTTTAAGGTTCTTGTTAATTCTTGAACTGAGCTCAAATCGATTTGATACGAATTCAGAACATCGGGATTCCCGACTCCTAGTTAGATGAGAGCATGATCTCGAATTTAAAATAAAGTTAGCCCCTAGGCTTTTATAAGTAATCCCCGAGTGAGAAATTTCTCAAAATCAAATATGGAAGAATTTCTAATTTCCTTTTACAAAAAGCAAAACCCAACTTAGGTAATTATATTGCCCCTTTCCTTCAAGAGTTAGGAAAACCAAATATGGTAAGATAATTATGGCAAACACCTAACATTTAACCGAATGTCAAAATGTGTATAGAAATTCAAAAAAACAAATTAAGTTGACTTCATACAAATAAAAATCAAGCAGAAAGATCAACAAAGCAACAGCAAAAAATGAAAAGTAAACGAAAATAGAACTCCAATATGAGGTAACTCATGAGCTAATACGGGAAACCAAACTGGAATAATACAAACTTCAACAGAAAACATGAAATTTGGAACGCCAAACGAGAAAAAAGAATTAAAAAAAATAGAGCAAATCAAGTAACAGATTGAGACATTTAATTGTAGATCCTAAGAGCTTCGAGAAACAACCTGCACAAAAAGGATACGATAATTATATACGAAAGTGGGAAGAAAGAATTCACTTAAATACACTAATAATATAGAGTATTTTACATAATTCATGTATCTTTTATATAGCAGGTAATTCAATAGTTATTTGCAGTTATTTTTTACGTGACCTGAAAATAAAAAAAATTATTTCGCACAGTGAGTTAAGCTACCAAATAATTTTCAAATTTACATTATAAAGTCTTAGTGAGCGTTGTAACCTTACATGATTTTGGGGTACCATAAACCAAACCAAACAAAATCAAAACTAATGGTTTGACGGTTTTTCTTTCTTACGTGAAGAATCTTCAAGCCGATGGGGCCTAATTCTTTTGAATGAATCGTAACTTTTTAGATGAGATCGTCTCACATTGCAGTAGACGGAATTCTTAGGTTTGACTTTCATTACGATTAATTATCAAAACATTTACGTGTAATGCCTATGAAAAGAAAATCGGACTCGCATACAAGGAATATATTAAGGAAATAATTAAATAAATAAAAATGTCATTTCTCTAGTAATTTAAACTTTTAGATAAATAATTACGTACTTCTAACATATTTTACTTTAATCCTTTAATGTTTACATATTAAATTGATGGTAAAAGAAACACTTGAATATTTCATTAATTTGTTCCGTAGTACGTCAAACGTAAATTAAAGCTTCAAATATTAGAAGGCAGAATAGCCTAATAAAAACTTATACTTTTTCCGCTTTGTTATTTCGGTCTTGATACTTTATGAAGTTTCACCTAGACACTTGTAGTTTTCAAAACACATTATTTTAAATTTCTCTAACCGTTGACTAAGCATATGTGACAACTTCATTACTGAGTTAAACAAAATACGTGAATTTCGCACGTATAACGAGAATAAGTATAAAAGAGTTAAATTAAAATTGATTAAAAAAATAAGAAAAAATAAAAAAATAAGAATAAAAGAATAAAATAAGAAAAAATAAAAATCTATGTTCTTTCTTATTTCCCTATCCCCTCCCCCATTTCTTTTTCTCTTTCTTTCCTTCCCCTTTACCGTTCTTTCCCACTCCTCCTCCATTTTTCTTTTTTCTTTCTTTTCCTTTTCTGTTACCCCCCCCCCCCCCCCTCCCAAATTTTTTTTCCTCTTTCTTCCGTTATTTTCGGACTTCCCATTTTCACAAACCTTCAGTCAATGTTTGAGAAAAAAGTAGTAAATTTTTTTTGAAAAGCAACCACTATTAATATTTTTGAGATGAATTAGATCTATGTTTGTTGAATGTTCTAGAGGTGTACAATATAAAATGTGGGCGTATGGATTCTTTTTTATCGGCTACATCACGCCTCTTGAATGTCTATTACGAAGGCACCTGCATTTTTTCGACCACTACTTCTGAAATTTTTTTGATTGAAATCTGTCTAGCGATGAGGAGTTTCATTGGTGAAAGGGAGATGGACAATGCAAAGTTGAAAAATGATGGATTTTAGTTGTCCACTGTGGTGTTGCCGGTAAAGGCGGTAAATCGTGGTGTTATTTCTGCTCTAAAAACTAAAGATAGGCGGTCAAGGGTGAGGGGGGGTAAAAAAAAGGAAAAAATTAAATTTTTGAAATTAAATAAAAAAATAATGATGTGTCATTTAAAATCTGATGTGGAGTACGATGTGTCATCCACATCGTGCGTTTGAAGAACACGCGAGGCCGGAGGGGTTTAAAATAATATATTCTGAAAACTACAAGTATCTGGATGAAATTTCGTAGAGTATCGGGACCAGGATGACAGAGCGGGACAAATAAAAATGTTTATTAGGCTATTTTGTCATATTAGAATATAAAACTTCATTTCATTTAGTGATTCTTAATTTAAAAATGAACGTAAAAATTAAAACAAATCAACTATTGTTAAAAGTACAAACCAAAAAATGAATATTAAAGCGTAACCATTAAAATAATGTTCGATATATTGTTCAAAATTATAAAAAAAAACAACTTTTATGAATTGTTTAATACTCCCTCCATTTCGGAAAAGGCTAAAATGTTTGAAGTATAATTAAGAGTCAAACCATTCAATTCTAAATCGTATTTGGAGATTGATTCCGTTAGCTCTATTTTCTCATACCATTTTATATGATATTATAATTCTTTGGAATTCAAACATTTTTTCCTTTGATTAATTACGACTAATCTATTTTTGAAGTTGATTTCGTTGATGTTACTCGTGGTACGTGGTTTTATGTGATGACCCAAAAAAGGTCATCATTTGCTTTTAAAATTGAATTCAGTGTTCTGAAGCTTTAAAAACCTTTTTTAGTCTCGTCTTGATTTGTGTGCACACTCCGAACGTGTAGTCGAAAAGTTTAAATGAGAAAAACTTTGAAAATAATAAATTTTAACTATAAAATAAATTAATTTGATTTCGGTCAATATTTTTGATAAACGGACTCGGACCCATGATTTGACGGTCCCGGAGCATTCATAGAAAAATATGGGACTTAGGTGTATGCCCGGAATCGAATTCTGAGGTCCCAAGCCCTAGAAATGAATTTTTTTAAAAAAGTTATTTTTTGAAATTGGTTAAAAGAATTTGAAATGAAATTTGACTTGAACATGATGGTATCGGGCCCGTATTTAGGTTTCGGTGCCCGTTACAAGTCTTATATATGATTTAAGATGATTCCGTATAATTTGGTGAAAAAAGGATATCATTTAACGTGATTCTGACCTAAATTGTAAAAATTGATGTTTTAAGAAGTTTGAGGATATTTTTTGATTTTGAGGTTTAATTCGTTTTTATTGAGGTTATTTTGGCGATTTGATTGCACAGATAACTTCGTATGATGTAATTAAGTTAGTACATATGTTTGGATTCGAGCCCCGAGGGCTCGGATGTGTTTTAGAAGGTTTTGGACTTATAAAAGGTTGCAAGTTTTTCTGTTGTTCAGTGCACAGGGATTTTGTTCTTCGCGTTCGCGTGGGCTCACTCACGAATGCGTAAGGAAAACATCCCAGGTACACAATTTCTTCTTCGTGAACGTGAAGCTGGGGGGGGGGGAGGAAGACTCTCCGCGAACGCATCCTTCCACTCACGAACGCGTAAGGTTCTGGTGAGGGGTCACCAATTTGTTCATCGCGAATGCGGCCACTGGTCCGCGAACGTGTAGTCTTGAGGAGGCAAAGCTCCGCGAACGCGAGCCTTATTCCGCGAAACGCGATGGTCTATCAGATCTAACTCATCGCGAACGCGGTGAGTATTTTTGCCCAATTATTTTAAAAGAACATAAATAGTAGAATTACGGGACTTCTTCCAAAATTCATAACTTCTTCATTTTAACTCCAAATTGGGAAACTTTTGGAAGGGAATTTCACCACGAATTTATAGGTATGTAATCTTAAACTCATTTGTTTCAATTTTCATTAACACCCATTAGATTTCTAGGCTTAAATCATGCTCTTAGGGGTAGAAAATTAGGGATTTGGGTAGAGTTAGGGCTTTTTTATTATTTATGATTTAGACCTCATTTTGGGGTCGAATTTTAGAATAAATTATATATTCGGGCTCGTGGGTGAATGAGTGATCGGGTTTTGGTCCGAACCTCGTATTTCGACCAAGAGGCCCGGGGTCAATTTTTGACTTTTGGAAAGAATGGTTAGAAAGTTATAATTAAGTAATTGAATTGGATTGTTTAGCATATATTGATGTTATTAAGTCGATTATGTATAGATATAATTGATTTGGATCCGAATTCGAAAGGAAAGGCGGAATTTGAGAATTGAGTTGGCCCTTGAAGTTCGAGGAAAGTGTTCGGCCTAACCTTAGCTTGAGGGATTTGGAGTTGTGTCTTATTTGCTATTTGCTTCTTGTTGAGTACGGCGTATAGGCATGGTGACAAGTATTTATACATTGGTGTCGAGCATGACCGTAAGTCTTAAAATAAAATTTATTATGTTCTTAAATAATACTAGGGAAGTTTTAATTGATAATTTCCGATCTTGAGCAAGAATTGAGTTTACTCTAGTGGAAAGTACTTATGATTGGGCATTGGTAATAGCTGAGATGAGTTGAGCTAAGACTTGGTTATAGCTGATTCTCCCTAGCCGGGACGTATTTACTTGTACTGTTGAATCCCTTGCCGTGATAGGGTAGTTTATTGTTGATCCCCTGTCGGGACACTTGGTATTGTTATTATTGATATTACACATATGGATTGGGTTGCGTGCCACAACAAATATTAAATATGGATCGGGTTGCACGCTACAACAATGTTATATATATTGGATCAGGTTGCACGCCGCTACTAACGTTATGATGGATAAGATTGCACGCCGCAACAGTGTTAAATATTATATTGGATCGGGTTGAGCGCCAGAATATTATTTTTATTTTTTGGTTGTAGATTCTGAGTTGTTCTTTCATATCTCTATTTAATTTATGATGGATTTGACATTTTTCCCCATAGCATATACGCCCTCCCATTTAAACTGTTATTTCTGCTATTTTCGTTGTATATTATATAACTGCACATGTTTATCTAGAGTCTAGTCCTAGCTCGTCACTACCTTGCTGCGGGTAGGCCAGACACTTAGCAGCACATGAAGTTAGTTGTGCTAATGCTACTGTCACACCTCCCTTTTTACTACCCCCGAAAGGACACAAAAATATGTGCTTGTAGGGTATACCTCAATGTTCAAATACCCGAGACGGATATAATAGCATTGAGGAAGGAGTTTTTCCACTTAAAGGACAATCGGTTCGGGATTTTGTTTTGAATTATCAGAGTCGCCACTTGAGAAAATAATGGTGTCCCAAGTCACCGGTTAATCCCGAATCCGAGGAATTTGACTCTTTTATTAATGTCCGCGAAACAAAGATCTGGATAAGGAACTCTGTTAACCCGGGAGAAGGTGTTAGGCATTCCCGGGTTCCGTGGTTTTAGCACGGTTGCTCAATCGTCGTTCTTGACTCTTGTTTGACTCATTACAGATTTTAACAACATATATGTACTTTTGCTTTAATATTTTATAGAATTGCGACATCGCGAAAACACACCTCGAGTCACACCGCAACCAGTACGCCTGTGACTTTTGGCATATTTTAGCTTAACCGGGATTTAAGATTTGAGTTGCACCAGGTGCACACTCGTTCATAGGAAAGTATATTAAGTCGTGCCCTAAACAGTCTATAGGCTTTGAATTATTTTGGGTAAGACTATGTAATTTACTATTAGTCTTTCCGGATCTAATTATGTTATCTTATTACTAAAGGGGGCCCCGCTTGTTTAATATCGTGCGAGGCTCATCCCAATTATTTTATTAAAGTTCGATTCTATTTATTCAGCTATATTTTCTATATATGTTTTTTTTCCTTAGCCAATCGGTACTAAAGTACTAAGCCCAGGCCCTTTTCATTTTCTTTCTTCATTGGACCCGGAATCTTGTTTCTCCACTCAATTGGGCATCAGATCTGCCCAGGTCCCAAAGACCCAGGCCATTTTTGAGCCTCCGTTCAATAGTTCATTCGATCTCGTGTGATAATTCAGGCCCACGCTACATATTGGGCCCCAACCAAATTGATGTAATAATAACAGACAATAATATGCAGAATTCATAATAGAAGCAGGCACTCAAAATTAGGAATGAAATCAAATCACTTTTATTTAATTATCAGGAGATGAAAACCGTTGTACAAGATGACTAATTTAACATTAAGCCATAAAAATCCAATCCAAGTGAAGACCAACTATCCTTATACTTCTGTTCTAAGGGCCAATTTAAACCGATACTGAAATTATTAACCTAGAAAGTTAAAAGCAAATGATAAAACTACATGGGATTTTATTGAAACAAGTCTAAATACTTACTAATGATGACCAGATTATCTAGAGCTAATTGATTGGTGATATATATACAAGGTTATATTACTTGATCCTCCACAATTAATACTCGCTCATCATCACAAACCCAATCACAAATGACTCTTTACTCCTGTGATACTGCTTTTCCTTTTTAGATTATTTGTATCTATACACAATTTAACGTGATGAACTACTGACATTAATTCGAGCCAAGCTTATCTAATCTCACAAATCCGGTTTTAATTGAATTGCTACTTTATTTTTTGCTTGTTTCTCTTTTAACTTACACTAATCGAGCTATTGATTTCCAGATCCAATTATCTATGTGAGTCGTTTGAACTTGCTATTATCAGTTCATGTTAGAGTTATCCGAGCTTGTTTTACGTTTTATACCTATTTGACTAAGTGATTTACTGTTATGACTATACTACCACTATTAAGCTATTTATTACACTGTTTTTGTTTTTGTTCTTCTACTACTACATTCTACAATACAATTAAAAACTACAAATCTAAGCTGATACTAAAGCTAATAAAAGAGCAAATGCAGAATACATGAAATCGTATGAATTTAAAATTGGACTTCATTTCATTTCAGTAATTCATCATTACAGCTTCAGTTGAATCAGAAATTGTACCTGGATCAACAAAGTGAAGCCGATGAGTTCTAGGGGAATTAGGAGATAAGC
>JASVEL010003490.1:0-166334 GCA_032618575.1 Nicotiana noctiflora
AATATCGTCATTCTAAAAGGCATGATTATGTCATGGATTTTCTGCCTCCTAGTATGTCAGAGTTCAAGAAAGCAGTCCAGGACTTTAGGTAATTGACTATTTGAGCATAAGGTGCATCAGGCAAATACTTGGTTGTAGCATATCATCGAGCATAATCTTATCCCTTTTTTCCTTTTTCTGTGTTTCCCAGTAGTTCTTCCTTGTTTCTCGTTGTTCTTTTTCCCACTTGTTTGCATGATCTTTTCTTTCCCTGTGCGGTCTGTAGTAGAGTACATATATTTGTGTAGTCGAGCATATGTGATACAAATGAGGGCTGATTTGAACTACAGCTTAACATTAATTTAAATTATATGACTAATTGTGAACCACACCTACTTTTGACAAAATATTCAAGTAACCTCTATTTGTTACCCTTTATCGATAAAGACGTGGAGAAGCAAATATATATTTAACAATCTGTGATGAATTTCTATGCTGACTTGCATTTAGAACAATAAAATAGTCACTGCCTAGCAAAGTTCCACAATGCAAGACCAGACTTTGGTTGACTGTGATTTCTGTAAGGTCGTTAAACTTCAAGGGGAAAAGGAGATAGGAAATCTCTGCTGCAATATAAGGAAGGTTGAGTCAACTTGAATCTAGAGATTGACCAAAATCTTCACTGATAGACCATCATGGAATGTCCATGCGGGTTAGAGGAAGCGGTGATTGAACTAGTTGAAAGCTCCATTGACATACTAAAACAGCATGGTAAAAACCAAACAGATAAAGTCCTCCTCCATTTAATCCTATAAAATGTATGTATCTGGAAAAAGTTACCACCATAGTTAAGCCGTTAGTGAGCAGTATCTACATCAATGATTACCTGTTTCCGCACGTATAAAGCACATATTTGCTTCTTTATGTGTGTTCTTCCTCTTTCACGAGTCTCTCTATCTCCATGTGTATCTGTATGTCCAAGTGAAGCATATGCATGTCCTACTTGTGTCGATGCAGCAATAAGTATCTATTGACTTGAACACGGTTTAATTTCTTTCAACTATCTCATCTCTGCTCAGTTGACTGTCACTTTGTTCATGTAGCAATTCTTTGTCGGCACTTGCTGCAGCACTGATAGACATAAATGACTGACATAGCCATTAGAAGTATTTGAATGATCTTTGGCAATCCTGCCATTTGCACCTTCAGTAATTTTTATATTTTGTTCCCGTTTTTCTCCTCTTCAACCTGCTCATGGTTTTGCCACTTTGTTTCATTCTCTACTTGTGACCAAGCTTGTCGATTCCTCCTTGCAGATTTGTTGTTTTGGATGAAATACTCTGAAAGTGTTGGGCAAAGTATATGTGATTTAGTTATGCAAAAGATAATCAAGTTTCGCTGAGAACGCTCTATGTGATATAATTTGGAATTTTGCTAATGAGAGAAAGTAACATGACAATATTTGTTCAGATGTACGGTCTTCATTTCGTGCATATTCCATCTAGTTATGTAGTGTATTCTTTAATTCCTAACAGTAATATAAATGCAAAAAGGAAATAATCAACATGGCAAGGGTGTAAAAAGAACACAATTTCATGTTGACACAAGTTTATTACCTAATCGCCTTTAGAAAATGATAAGACATCATGTATAAAGTTTTAACTACAGCCCTGCTAGGAGTAAGGAGTCTGACCCTTGATGAGAGTGCTTAATTGAATTCTGAACCTATAACGTCCATCACTTTGGGACGAAACTATCATTATGCAAAAGCTCATGCTCCTTTATTTGGTCAAACCTGTAAGAAGGTAATTGAAGTTGGAGCAATTTATTTTCTAGGAAGGTGTTGGTCATAGAGCTATAACCGAATTGCATTAGTCTTTCTTTTTTTCTTTAATACGCCAATCAAACTAACAAATTTTCAGCTACCTTTTTGATTTATAATCCATGTGTGTTAATATCTTGCACCTTGCGGCTAATATTATGCAAAATGATATTGCAGATGGTATCTCAATTTTACTGGTTCAGTTATGTTGTCCACAATGGAAAATGGGAAAATTGTAAGAGGTCTAGCAGGGGTCCCATGTGAAGGCCCTGTATTGTTGGTTGGTTACCACATGCTTATGGGTTTAGAAGTAATCCCTCTTGTTGAAGAATATTTAAGGCAGAAGAAAATTTTACTTCGTGGTATAGCACATCCAACATTGTTCACGCAGCTGATTGAGAGTGAAACTAACGAAAGTTCAATCTTTGATATGCTGAGACTATATGGAGCTACGCCTGTCAGTGCCAGCAACTTTTTTAAGTTGCTTGCAACAAAGTCACATGTTCTGCTGTATCCTGGTGGTGCCCGTGAGGCCTTACATCGTAAGGTACGTCATAATCTTCCCTTGGTTAATTCCATTTTCTATATTATTCTTAAATGGGAAGCCTTGTACTGTTGCTGTTCATGCCTTCTCCTACAAGTCTGGTAAAGTTGTTATCCACTTTAAAATCATTCTTTACTCCAGTTCCTTACCTTTACGCTAGCATGTGAATTACTGGTACTTAATACTGGAATTCTCTGCTTGCAGATACATTTTCTTCTGTAACTAGAGGAATTTAATGAATAGTGGATTCATGGGGGAGTATACCCCTCATATATGCCTAAAACCATAAAGATGGCCAGAGCTAAAATAACTCACTTCAAAAGTACCGTTAGCTGAAAGTAAGGCCAGTGCTGAATAGAAATACTCACGGAGAAGATTCTAAGAGTTTTGCAATTATTAACCTTAGCCAGTGGTCTCCATTTGGTGGCAAGCTAACCACTATGATATACACTTGTCTAGTTAGTGCGTCTTTTTATAGAACATTTCATAGTTGTTAAATGGTGAAATTGATTCCAGAAAACTACATTTCTGCATGTGTATAAATGTCTCTTATGTGTTATTTAATTAAAATGCATATTGTGTTAGTTCATGATTCTTATAAGTTATAACTTGGCTGAACTTCCCATCAAGTTAGTTGAGATATAACTGGACATATTGGAAAAGTTTTAGAGATTTAGGTTGTCTGTTACTTCTCATTTGTTCCATACACTGGAATGTCAAGGGGTAAAAGAGGACGCTAATTAACTGGAATATAAAAAATTATTTATGATGTCAGTGACGTTAATGAGCAATTAAAGCTCATTTTGCTTGTGAATTTGATGAAGACATCTAGCAACGGAAAAATAACAAAGCAGTGCTTTCTTGCTGGAAAATAAGAGAAGAGACTTAACGTATCAAATAATTGACGATATCATGAATACATGACACGCTTTAAGTATCAGCCTCTATACACATAATATTTGTCCATTGTGTGATATATCTTACTTAAGAATTGAATCTTGAAGTATTCTAACTCTTATCATTTTAACTATTAACAGTTTACTTCTAACATAACAGCAAGCACCTTATATTCTTGAACTTCGACAGAGCTTATGTAGTCATAGTCTCTTTTAGGGGTATGTTACAACTGGTATTCCCAATAACAAAGTGAGAATATCACCTTTTCTTTTGGAAATGTTTGCTTCAAAGTGGATTTAATATAATTTTCTGTGCTTTTCTGTAACTGCTATTCACAAAGGTAAGTTGAAGAGAAAGACTGGTGACTGGCTGTCTTCTAATGTACCTCATCGAAATGACAAGAAAATAACAATAACCTCATTGTCATCAAGTTAGGGTTTTTCTTTGTGATGTTATTTCCTATGTTGATGGTTTTGTATTTGTGATAGGGAGAAGAGTACAAGGTGATTTGGCCTGACCAACCAGAATTCATCAGAATGGCTGCAAGATTTGGTGCGACAATTGTGCCATTTGGCGTTGTTGGGGAAGATGATATAGCACAGGTTTGTTTATGCTGTCTTAAGAAATAATGATGCTTTTTGGTTCCTTGATAGTATTTCCCTTAAAAGCTTCGGTCACGTATTTGTTAGCTAGTCTCATTTCAATTTGGAAGTTGCAGCGAGTTATTTTCTCTTTGGTATATTGCATTTTCGAATAAATTAATCTTGAAAGAGATTTAACTCTGTAGAAATAGGAGTAGAACAAGGAAGGCTTGTTCATTCTTGGAATTGGAACCAGTTATGTACCATTTCTCAACATATTCTTGCCTGATCTTAGCTGTTCTGATTGCAGTTAGTTCTCGACTATGATGACCTAAAAAAGATTCCTATACTGAGTGATCAAATAAGGCGTGACAACGAAGTGGCAGCAAGGATGGGTGTAACAGTCAGGTTCATTCATGGTTCCCTATTATTTTTGTCTCGTTTCCTAGTATTTGCTCCTACCTCTCTTGCTTCTTTCATTCTGAACTATTTGTTGTTATATCCTCTTAACTGTTCTATAAAATCTTTCTGTAGGAGGGACATGACTGGGGAGGTTGCCAACCAAACGTTGTATCTCCCGGGCATTTTACCTAAGGTACCTGGTCGTTTTTACTACTTGTTTGGAAAACCTATTCATACAAAGGGAAGGCAGGACTTGTTGAAAGACAGAGAGAAAGCAAGAGAATTGTACTTGCATATAAAATCTGAAGTTCAAAATAGCATGAATTATTTGCTTAAGAAAAGAGAGGAGGATCCTTACAGAAGCGTCATTGATAGGACCACATATAGAGCATTTTCTGCTACTTTTGATGATGTCCCAACATTTGATTATTAGGTGATGAGTTAGAATTTAGATTTATTTTTATAGTAGATGATGTATACGTATTCATGGTTCAATTTTATGTTGTGTATCAAATTTTTCTCCCACTAAGTATATCCCAATATGAGCAAGCTTTCCACCAATGACTAAGGATTGATCAAGCAGAAACAATTTTTAATTTTTTCCGCTGATATTGTTCTAATTGTCAAAGATTATGTACACATTGCACCTATGATCTTGAGAAATGGAACCTTAGTGTAACTGGTAAAGCTGTTGCCATGTGATCAGGAGGTCACTGGTTCAATCCATGGAAGTAGCCTCTTGTAGAAATGCAGGGTAAGACTGCGTACAATTAGACCCTTGTGGTCCGGTCGTTCCTCGGACCCTATGCATAGCGGGAGCTTAGTGCACCAGGCTAGCTATTTTCTTGCACCTATGATCTTGAGGGTCATGAGATTAAGTACCACTTTGATCCTGCTTTAGTTCAATTTGCAACTAACTAGGCTCCAATATGAAAACTCAACTGCAGTTACTTTTCCATGTTAACATCAGAAATGTGCATCAACTGCAGCTGATCCACTACAAGAAATTTGACTTTCAGCTACCATTTTTAGCGAAGGGACATAAATCTGATCGTTATAGATGTACTTAAAATGACCACATCTTTTTGGGGTCAGTTCCAACATTAGCATGAGGATAATATACCGTCCTTAGGAAGCATAATAATATTCGGATTTCGGACTATTTGTTGGTTATCACAGGTTGTTTGGACTTAGGAGCTGAGTGTGTGGATATCACATGCAGAAAAACTTTATGGTTCATTGTCTCATCCAGATAAGTTTGCACCAGATTCTCTTTTTAATACATACTAATATAGTACCCGCGCGATGCGCGGATTAATTTTAAAAAAAGAAGAGTTTAAAGAAATAATAAAATTATGTGTATTGCAATTAGAATTAGCGATCGAATACAGAAGGAGTTATTCTAAAATTAAAAGATGAATTTTGTTGAGAGTAATATAGGTTGGTACATAAGAATGAATTGCATTATATTAGCATTTGAAGAAAGGTCGGAAAACATGTGAAGCTACTTAAGATGTATGGTAATCTCCAACAAAATATATATAGATGTTGTAGTAATCCTTTTTTTTTGTTCTCATCCAAAAAAATACACTTGATTTTCCATTCTATCAGAAGTTACACTCTTGTAATGAACACAAATAGGTGTTGCAGTTAATATCCTTTCATGAGAAAGAAAATTGTAAAATTAAAGATTTCAGAATGAGTACTAAACAATAATCAAGTACCTATGTTTGCGTCAAAGAGAAAGAAACGGAAATTCGAGGAGCAAATAATAAGTGAAACAAAATATATCAGATAACTTATTTTCAACAATAACTTGTATGATATAATGATATAACAATTTGGATGAGCAATATAAATGAACCCGAATTAGTAAGGTAAAAAAATAATTAAAATGCATTTTCATCTTGTAGAACCAATTCAATCGAGAAAATAGTGCCAGGATTAAAACGATCTGGTACTTCCCACAAACTGAGAACACGAACTTTTAACTTCCATTGCATCAAATAGTTATATCATTGATGAAGTCAATGTGAGTATTCATCTTTTACATAGGACGTAAGTTTTGTATCAATCTTTATATAAGAATGAACATTAGGATTGAAGGTTGTGTAGTTGTGGAAGATATAAGTATTTCCACGTTTGTACAGTTGCAACACAGACGTGTAAATCATAGTTGAGGCAATGAAATTCATGGGAAAGTGGGTTGAAGGTATGGTATTTTTCCAGCGTTAATTTAGGTTTACTTAGGGAAGATGGAAAGGCAGTTACAAGTCAGGGTTAGGAAGGGTTTTGATTTTAATTTTATTTCACCTTACAACAAATTAAATAATTAAATGAAAAACTCAGTATAATACAGAAGTAATTCAAAGGTCACGGTTATGAAGGCTAATGAACCGTTTACGTTTTTTTTTTAAATAAATATAATCTTCCTATCCTAATAATACTCAAAATAAAATTATAATTCCTATTTTTTACTTCATATAAATTTGGAAAAAAGTTACGGTTATAAGGCAAATTTAACCGTTTTTAATTACATTTAAAAAAAATATATTCTTCATACCCTAATCCTAATAAAAATAAATTTGTAACTCCTTTTTTTTAACTTCCTATAAATTTGGAAGAAATTCCTATAAATTTGGAAGAAAACTGATGGTTATGAAGGAATCGGTAGTTTTTTGATTTAAAATAAATTAAATTACAGTTCCTATCATAATCATAATCAAAATGTAATTGTATTTGGTTATTTTTTAATTCGTAAAAATTAAGAAAAAAAATGACGATTTTGCAGGGAATGGAATCCGTTTTTTTAAACAAAATTTAGTCTTCCTCCTAATCCTAATTAAAATAAATTTGTAATTGGTTTTTTGTACTTCCTATAAATTAGGAACAATATCCTAACGATCCACGTGTTAATTCCTTGCTTTGACACTTGGCTTCATGAGAAGCTTTTGTCTTTGGCTTTTAATATGTGATACTTAAACTATCATTTAGCAACATTGTTTCAGCAAATTCAAACCCATATCAAAAGTTCAACAATTGAAACAATTGGCCTTTTAATCATACATAGAGTAGTAAATAACAAAGAGAAAATCAATAAACAAATTTAATAGCTAAACATGATGGCTCCGTAAATTCAAAAAAAACCTATAACACGAATAAATTCAGATTTTAATTATGAATTCGATAAAGGGTCATATATGAGTATGGAGTACCTCAAAGGCTCAAATCAAAAATCGATAGAAAAATGACCACATAAGGTCTGAAATAACGTGGAAAATCTAGCAATAAAAACAACACGTCAACAATGAAAACGCAATGACTCAACTTCAAAGCGAGCATGCATACGCATATCCGAATCTGAAACACTTCAGATCTCAATTGAGTGATGCAAAGAAGAAGCTTAGAAGCTAATGTCGAAATGGAACTTCCGAGAACGGAACCGCCGAGAGAATCAAACTGCTCCCCCCTCCTTTCATCTCTGTGTGTGTCCTATATTTATAGAATATGTGGATGTGTTGGTTATTATGTGTAGATGTGTGGAGGGAGTGTGAAGTTATTGTTAGGTGTGTGATGTGAGTGAGGGAAAGGCATGCGTGATGTGGGAAAGTGACGAAGTTGGGTGTGAGAAAGTGGGGGTAAGGCATGAGTGAAATGGGGAAGTGGGGAAGATGGGTGGTTTTATTTATTTAATTTTTATTTTTATTTTTTTAACTCTATATATATTTATTTAACTTTTTCTAAAACCTTTTTTTATTAAATAAAAGAAGATAAAAAAAATACACACACACACATATATATACCAACTTACTTTAAGACTTAAAGAAACTATGTAAATAAGAAAACTCAATATTTACACTAAAGTTTAAATTATACCAAGAAAAATACTACTATAAATTACATCTAAATTAAAAGAAATCGAATATATATAAATCGAATATATTCATCTAAGAATATGAATATTTTTTTTAAAAATAAATATAATCTTCCTATCCTAATAATACTCAAAATAAAATTGTAACTCCTATTTTTTACTTCATATAAATTTGGAAAAAAGTGACAGTTATAAGGCAAATATAACCGTTTTAATTACATTTTTTTTAAAACTATTCTTCATATCCTAATCCTAATAAAAATAAATTTGTAACTCCTTTTTTAACTTCCTATAAATTTGGAAGAAATTCCTATAAATTTGGAAGAAAACTGATGGTTTTGAAGGAATGGGTAGTTTTTTTATTTAAAATAAATTAAATTACAGTTCCTATCATAATCCTAATCAAAATGTAATTGCATTTGGTTATTTTTTAATTTGTAAAAATTAAGAAGAAAAGTGACAGTTTACAAGGGAATGGAATCATTTTTTTTTCTTAAAAAAATAAAAATAAATAAAATTTAGTATTCCTCCTAATCCTAATTAAAATAAATTTGTAATTGATTATTTTGTACTTCCTATAAATTAGGAGCAATGTCCTAATGAGCCATACATTAATTCCTTGCTTTGACACTTGGCTTCATGAGAAGCTTTTGTCTTTGGCTTTTATATATATATATATATATATATATATATATATATATATATATATATATATATAGAAGATTATGAGAATTTTTATTTCTAATAGTAATTTCCTAATTATTAATTACTTATTTGAATTGAGTAAATAACTACTCCTTTCCAATAGTAGATATTTAAATATTTTAATTTAAATTAAAAATAAATAACTAATAACTAACTATTGACTTATTAACTAAATTTTGTCCTAAAAACTAACACTTGACATTCTCCTACGCTGCCACTTGTCATAATTCTAGGCTAGACTTTCTTCCTTTTAATTATATATAGAATATAGATATAGATATAGATTCCTCCTTCCAATATAATGAAGGTTGACGGAACACAGAGTTAAAGAAAGAAAGAACTAAAGACTTTTGGAACTTGTCGTTAAGATTTTGTGGCAATAAAAGCATGTTGTTAAGGGTGAAATGAGAAGTTCAAAGTTAAATTATTTCCAAATATAGAGAGGTGCCAATTCTTTTTGGAACATACTAATAAGGAAATATTGTTGTATTTTCTTTATTCCTAGTTCGTTATTAGTACATGTTGTGTCATTCGCTCTTGTTACCCTGTTACCTTGTTGTTGCTTTATTTTCACTATTCCTTGAGCTGAGAGTCTACCGGAAATAACATTTTTATCTTCATAAGATAGTGGGTAAGGTCAGCATAAACATTATCCTCTCCAGACTCTACTTGTGAGATTACACTGAGTTTGTTATTGTTATTGTTGTCGTTACTAATAAGAAAATAGCGCCACATAAAATATTAGAATTGAATGTTTTGTTCCGTTCATATTGATTTCAGTTTACTTATTTGGTTTCCTGTAGAAGCCGATGGACAAGTAACATGTTCCTTTTGTAGTGTGCCACAGAAAATGTGATAAAAAGGAAACAAAATATTAAAGTTAAATTCCATGGAATAGAGGTTTACTGAAGTTCACTTCAAGTAAAAGTAAGAGATTCTATTCCAATAGCAAATATCCTTATCTAGTAGTTTGTTCTAATTCTTGGAGGCTAAAATTGGAGTAATCTTATTCTTTACTTGATGAGTGAAATATTCACATTTATCTCTTATACCCTGAACTATTCTCACAAAAAAATCTCTTGTTACCTGTTTCCTTCTTGGCCTTATGAAAATCCACCAATGGGAAATGAAAACCTAATAGCCAGGCAAAGTAGGAGAATTTGGTTCTTTCACATTATTGACAAAGCTAAGAGAATCCAAAGATATAACAGTAGATACAGAATAAAGAAGAAAATGTATACACATGCAACATGACTCTACTTTTCTATATAAGGAGAAACTTCAACTTGGTTTAAATTAAACCAAAGAAGGAAAAAAAAACTAAGGAATCAGCTATAGTCTAAATAGTATTTTATGGCTGGTTATGGTAAGGGTGGAGGTTTTAACACCTATAAGGAGGTGCAAACATACAAAGATGATTGGGGGAAGCCAATTACTACTGTAAGTGACTACCCTGATCATGTCCATCGCCCTGTTATCATTGGTGGAGTCAAGGGCTATGTGGTGAGAGCTCAAAGAATTGTTGAAGTTCGCCATAGTTATGATTCGGGAGGTCTTGTAGACGAGTACAATGTGCACGACGAATGGGACAATCATAGTCCTAAGAAGGTCCATGACTTCTTTGATAAAGTTCATAATGAAGCTAGTCGACCTACTCATCCCACTCTCTTGAGCTCTCCAAAGTGGAGCACTAAGCCTAGTTGGAGGAGTGAAGATGATGACTCTCCCAAGTATAGTGAGCATCGCGATTTTAGTGGGAGCCCTCTTCGCAATAAGTTTGAAGGATTGCACCTTCAAGATAATCGAGGATCAAGTCCATTTTCGTACAGGAAAGATGGTTATGAAAAGCCTAGCTTCACTCACTCCGCGGATTCTCCCAAGGCTGGCCATTTCAAGGACTATGGAGTCGACAACAAATGGGATTCACCACCTAGATCAAGAGGAACAAGCCCATATAGCAACAACCAAGATGATTATGGCAAACCAATATTCAATGGAGGTTACAAAACAACTAGCCCTCCACTTAGCCAGGCCACAAATGATATTGGCACTGCTATGAAGATCCTTGAGGAAGGTAATAACACTTTGGCTTCTCCTACTTATGCAACACAATCACATTTTCCAGCATCTTACTCACCTCCACATAGAAAAGAGAGTTATCCCGAGAGAACTCAAGGTGGAAAGCCTCTGGCTTCACCTGTTTCTACACAACCATCCTATTATCCAGCATCTAATCCGACAATCGAAAGGAAAGAAAGTTACCCGGAACCAACAAAAGGAATGAAGCCTCTGTTTTCCCCTGGTTATACACAACTGCCACATGTACCAACTTCAAACCCACAGCCTCAAAGGAAAGAAAGCTACCCTGAAACAGCGCATGGCGCAAAGCCTCTGTTTTCCCCTGGTTATACACAACCACATTTACCAACTTCAAACATACAGCCTCAAAGGAAAGAAAGTTACCCTGAAACAGCGCACGGTGCAAAGCCTCTGTTTTCCCCTGGTTATACACAACAACCACATTTACCAACTTCAAACCCACAGTCTCAAAGGAAAGAAAGTTACCCTGAAACAGCTCATGGCACAAAGCCTCTGTTTTCCCCTGGTTATACACAACAACCACATTTACCAACTTCAAACCCACAGTCTCAAAGGAAAGAAAGTTACCCTGAAACAGCGCATGGCGCAAAGCCACTATTTTCCCCTGGTAATACACAACAATCACCCTTACCAACTTCAAGTCCAATGCATCAAAGAAAAGAAAGTTACCCTGAGACAGCACACGATGCAAACCCTCATTTTTCCACCGGTTCTGCACAACAACCATATTATCTAGCACCTCAAAATAAAGAAAGTTACTCGAATAAACCACAAGGTGGGAAACCTCTGTTTTCCCCTGCTGGTAAGCAACAACCACACCCTCCAACATCACATTCAACACCTGAAATGAAACAAAGCTACCCTGATCATGAAACACGAGGTTGGAAACCATCATTTTCCCCGTCTTCTCCACAAAAGGAACACTACAGTCCCCAAATGGAAGACCGTTACCCCGACAAAATCCAGGGTGGTAAGCCTTTTCCATCTCCATATGAGGAACCACGCTATGGTTCAATTGTCCCATTAAAAGAAGCCATTAATAGCAGTGAAGCCAAGAAAAGGTATGCCAACTTAAAACCAGTGTCACCAGCACATATGAAATACAATGGAACACTTGATAGCAGAGAGGCTGTGAAAAAGTACAACGGTGCATTTGTGCCTTAGAGAAATGCAGGGATATTACTTGACTTATTGAAGATGGTTTCTGCTGCAACGATAATCGAGCACATCATATCTTTTATTTTCTACTTCGCGAGTGTGGTAATGTTTTCTTCAGTGTTTGTGTTTGAATAAAACTATGATATGGTAAGTAGTAGTTGCTAGTCTAGTAGTAATACAGTCTGCTTATGTACTTGTGATTGCATATGAAATGAGATAACAGTTGTGTTTATTATGTAAATTGGTTCATGATTTGGCAAATGAGTTGTTTGTTTCCAACCTAGCTTAGTGAACTGGATACAACAACAACAACCCAAATGTAATCTCCAAGTGAGATCTGGGGAGGGTAGGATGTACGCAGCCTTACCCCCACCTTGGAAGGGCAGAGATATTGTTTCCGATAGACCCTCGGCTTAAGAAGCTTAGTGAACATGATAAGTTGGATAAATTTCTCATTCACTGGACAAACTTAACTTCATCTAATTTCGAAAAGTACCATACTTAGATCAAATTTATTACTTGAAATCATCCTCTTGATCAAGTTAATATTGACTTCAACTTTACTTTAATCTAATTTCCAGTATAGTTTGGCCAAAACTTATTAAATTTGAAATAAAATTTTAAAAAGTGACTGCAATGTCCACCTGCTCCATAGAAATAAAAAGGAATGGTTACCTCCTATAACAAATATTGATACCTTATTATTTTAAATAAATACTTTTCTAAAAAATTATATTCCATAGTTACCTTTTGATTTTTTATAGCCAAATATTTATTTATGGTTACCTCGTACCCTTAAGCCATAAAATAAGCTTTGCATTATTTTTCTCTCTCCACTCAAATTTCTCCTATCCGTAACCAAAAGCTTTAGCTGAGGACCCCTAAAAAAGCTGCCCACCCTCAATCTCTCACCCACCAGTAGTCTCATCTCATTCTTATTCTCTTCAATGGAAGATAGATCTCCTCCTTTTTTTGAGAAGGTAACATTTGTGTGTATTGATATATAAGAGTACATAGGTTGTGTCGAACCATATTTACAATATGCAAAAGGATAGACACCTGAGCTACAATCCTAGCAGTATTGTAGGACTTCTAGGATTGATATAGTATCTTCTGGCCACTTTTGTTTACAACAAAAATAAAAAAGTAGGACGCAATTCATTTTGATCTTCTGTATTGAATTACTACTATCCATCAAAACATCTAGAGTTTCTATCCTTCCATATTGTCCATCATATACATGAGGGGACAGTCCTCCATCTATCTCTCCTTTCAGCTCCAGTTCCAGCTTCATCCCAACTAGTGAGCACTTTAGTAATCTTAGATGGCACTATCCATGAAATACCTCTGAGGTTAATGGATATATATGTGATCCTGCAGTATAGAAATAGATGGTAATGTCTCAACTATTTCCTCACATAAAAAACACCTAGAGCACAGTGGGATCCCTCTCTTCATAAGATTATCTTGGGTCAAAACTGCCTTCTTTGCAAGTAACCAAGTGAAACAAGATACCTTGTAAGGTATCTTAACTTTCCAGATGTGTTTTCATGGCTAGTTAGTGATCTGTACTTTAGTATGATTAACCATCTTGTAAGCCTCATTCACCTTGTAGATTCCTCTGTTGTGGCCATTCCACCATAGGGCATCCCTATTATTATGAAGGCATTTGAATGCTTCCAATTACGTGTAAATTCCATCAACCTCGTCAGCTCCCAGTCATTCAGCCTTCTTCTAAGTATCAGATCCCAGCCTTGAGGGGTCCACATTTCAGCGATTAATTTTTACTGGTGTTGAGCTAAACCATACATATCAGGAAATAGTTCTATCAAGCTTCTATATCCCAACCAATTATCCTTCCAGAAAGAAGTTTTGGTACCACTCTTCACTCTGATGCAGGATTAGCTCTTCACTATTGTGACGACCCAAAGGGTCATCACTTATTTAATTAATCATTTCGAGCTTACGAGGCCTTGAAAACCTCATTCTATGTTGCCTCGATTTACGTGCACGATCCGAGCATGTAGCCGGAAAGATTTTGTAATAGAAAATATGAATTACATGAGAAATTTGGATAAAAATGATATTAATATTGATATGGTTGACTTCGGTCAACATTTTTGATAAACGGATCCGGACCCGAGATTGGATGGTCCGGAGAGGTCCGTAGGAAAATATGGGACTGGGACATGTGTCCGGAGTCGAATTCCGAGGCCTAGAGCCCAAGTTATGAATTTTTATGTGAAATTGTTTTTAATGCAATTATTAAAGGAAATAAATTAATTGACCTTGGTATCAGGCTCGTATTTTGGTTCCGACGCCCGTACAAGTCTTAAATATTATATATGTGATTTCTGTAAAGTTTGGTGACATTTGGATGTCGTTTGAGATGTTTTGGACCTCGAGTTCCAAGTTAAGAAGTTTTGAAAATCAAAAGTATGAAAATCATGAGTTTGAGGCTCGATTTGATTAAAACGAAGTGATATTGGCGA
This sequence comes from Nicotiana noctiflora, assembly GCA_032618575.1. Taxonomy (NCBI): domain Eukaryota; kingdom Viridiplantae; phylum Streptophyta; class Magnoliopsida; order Solanales; family Solanaceae; genus Nicotiana; species Nicotiana noctiflora. The sequence goes on from JASVEL010003490.1 coordinate 14,555, forward strand.
TATGATCGCACGAACAAGTCCATAATGTGTTTTAGAGGTTGTGTACATGTTTGGTTTGGAGCCCGGGGGCTCGGTAAAGATTTGATAGGCCGTTGGATGAAAATCTGAATTTTGAACTGCTGGTTTTTTTCACCCAGCTGTTGGCTTCGCAATTGCGAAGAATTTCTCGCAATTGCGAAGGGGACAATGTAAGGCAAGGCTCGCAAATGCGAACAATTGATCGCAAATGCGAAGCCAGCCTTGTTCGCAAATGCGAACAATTGTTCGCATTTGCGAAGGTCCCCAGTGCTGCCTTGGTTCGCAAATGCGAACCATTGTTCGCAAATGCGAACGTCCCAGTGACTGCCTTGGTTCGCAAATGCGAACCATTGTTCGCAAATGCGAACAATGCCTTGTACAGCATGTGTTCGCAAATGCGAAGCCTTCTTCGCAAATGCGAAGGAGCCTGGTTCGCAAATGCGAACAAATGTTCGCAAATGCGAACTTTCCACCCTTAGCTTATTTTTCAAACTCCGGAAATTGGTCGGGGTTCGCAATTGCGAACCCATGTTCGCAAATGCGAACACAGAGACCTGAAAACACGAATTTCAGTCATTTCTTCATTTTTCACAAAACCAAAACACCCATTTGCGACTCTTCAAGGATTTCTTCTTCATCAAAACGATTGTAAGTCACTTTTTACTTAATTCTTTCAATTCCTAACATCATTAAACATGTTTTTCATTAGAAATCAAATGTTTTCATGGTAAAATTCTTGTTTTTGTTAGAAAATAGGGTTTTTCATAAATTGGGGAATTGGACCTCGAATTGAGGTCCGATTTTGAAACAAATTATATACGTGAACTCGTGGGGGGATGGGTAACCGGATTTTGGTCCTAACCCCGAATTCCGATCATGTGGGCCCGGGGTTGAAATTTACTATTCATGGCGGAATGTTGTAAAAGTGTTATTTGGTATTAAGAATTAGTTTGTGGAGTAGAATTGATGATATTAAATCAATTGTGTATAGATACGGTTGGATTGGAGCCAAATTGAAAGAAAAGACATTTCCACGGATTGGATTGTTCATAAGTATTCGAGGTAAGTGTTTGTTCTATCCTAGCTTGAGGGAATAGGATTATGTGTTATGTGTTATGTGATCGAGTGCGGTGTATGGGCTGTGGTGACGAGCATCCATACATTGGCGTCTAGTATGACCGTGAGTCGTTGGAAAATGATATTTTGAGATATATTACATGTGAATCGTTATTGTTCTCCCTTGTTGGGACTTGTTGTGAAGATAATTATTGATTGCCCTTGACGGGACGATTTATGAATTGTTGTTTCTTTCTCTGCCCTTAACTGTGATTGTTATTTGGGTGAGGAAGAGTGATAATGCACGAAGGGTGATGCCGTGCCATGTTTATTTATTTATGCACGAACGTTAATGCCGTGCCATGTTTATTTATTGATTATGCACGAAGGATCATGCCGTGCCCTATTATTGATTATGCACGAAGGATCATGCCGTGAGGATGAGAGTAAAAGCACGAAGGGTGATGCCGTGTACTTTATTTGTTTGTTTGGTGAGGATGAGAGTAAAAGCACGACGGGTGATGCCGTGTACTTTATTTGTTTATTTGGTGAGGATGAGAGTAAAAGCACGAAGGGTGATGCCGTGTACTTTATTTGTTTATTTGGTGAGGATGAGAGTAAAAGCACGAAGCGTGATGCCGTGCAATTGCTTGTTATTTCTTGAAGTGAGAGTAAAAGCACGAAGGGTGATGCCGTGTACTTTATTTGTTTATTTGGTGAGGATGAGAGTAAAAGCACGAAGGGTGATGCCGTGCAATTGCTTGTTATTTCTCGAAGTGATATTATTCGTGTTTACATTATACTTTGTTTTCTTTGTGAAATTATTAACTGTGGTTGATTGTTGAATTCTTTAAGATATTCCTTATTGTGTTATTACTTGATTATTTCTTGTTATTTTGTGGTACACATATATATATTGAATTGCACAGGTTTATGTGAGTGTCTGGTCCTAGGCTTGTCACTACTTCGCCGGGATAGGCCAGGCACTTACCAGCACATGGGGTCGGTTGTGCTGATGCTACACTTCTGTGCGTTTTTGCACAGGTCCAGGTTACGATCAAGAGCAGCAGCAGCAGTAAGTAGATTGCGTGGGAGCTAATCATATTTGAGACCGAGGTAGCTTGCAGACGTCCGCAGGCCCGGCGTCTCTTTCTTTATTTATGTTATTAGCTGTAGTCTCTTTGTTTCGAGACAAACAGAATTATGTTATATTTCCTTCAGACTTTTATGTGTAGTATTCCATAGTAGTTTGTGAGTTGGTGACTCCACGTCTTGGGTAGAGGATTTCAGTATAATTTTCACTTTGTGATTTGTTATATCCATTTCGATAAAGTATTCCGCATTTATTTAATTAAAATTGTGTTAAAAACAGGATAGTATGAATATAGTGGCTTGCCTAGCTACCACGAGTAGTTGCCATCACGATCCCGATGTTGGGGGAAAATCCGGGTCGTGACAAGTTGGTATCAGAGCTCTAGGTTACATAGGTCTCACCACTCACGAACAAGCTTAGTAGAGTTTGAGAGGTAGGTACGGAGACGTCCGTACTTGTCCTCCAGAGTCTATTGAGTTAGGAAAAAGTCTCTCATTTGTTCTTTCTTGTCGTGCGACTTGTTCCTCAATTACCGATTGAATTTCTATTCTGTCCTTTCGCAGATGGTAAGGACACGCACTTCTTCGTCCGCTGACCAGTAGCCCGAGCCCCAGGCAGCTCCCGCGAGGGCAGGGGCCGAGGCCGTACTAGAGGCCGTGGTAGGGGTAGAGCTCAGCCCTGGGCAGCTACCCCGGAGGCGGAGCCTCATATTGAGATCGACGAGGAGGTTCCGGCTCCAGCAGCTCCGGCGGGCCCAACTCAAGTCCCAGGAGAGGCTTTGATTTCCGCATCTCCGGGATGCTTTGGTCGAATAGCGGGATTTACGGATAGCATTGCCGCAGCCGGGTCTATTATCGGCTGCCCCGACCACTTCTCGGTCGGAGCGAGGGCCCGGACTCCTATCGCTCATACTCCGGAGCCGTAGCCTCCTCACCTCGAGCACCGAGAATCCAGCCGACCGTGGCCACTCGGTCCGGTACCACGACTCATGCCGGCGATGGAGCGGCCATGACTTCCGATTCGTTATGGAGGCTTGATCGGTTCTCCAAGCTATTTACCACTACATTCGGCGGAGCCACATCAGAGGATCCTCGGGACTTCTTATTCAGTTGCCATGAGATTCTCAAGACTATGGGGATCGTGGAGACAAACGGAGTTGATTTCTGTACCTTCAGACTTGCAGGATCCGCCAAGACTCGGTGGAGAGATTATTGCCTGACTCGACCAGCAGGGTCCCCAGCTCTATCATGGGACCAGCTTGCGGAACTATTTATGGAGAAGTTTCTCCCTGCTACTCAGCGGGATTTACTTCGGAGGCAGTTTGAGCGCCTCCATCAGGGCACTATGACAGTTACACAGTATGAGACGAGATTTATTGACTTGGCTCGTCATGCAGTGGCGATACTTCCCACGGAGCGGGAGAGGGTCCGCAGATTTATAGATGGGCTTAATCAGCCGATTAGACTCCGATGGCTATGGGCGTGGGGAGTGACATATCATTTCAGGAGGCAGCCAATGCAGCACGCAGAGTTGAGATGGCTCTTGCTAGGGGAGGCGGTTATTCTTCAGATAAGAGGCCTCGTCATACAGGTAGATTTGGTGGTTCTTCCTCTGGTAGCAGAGAATCCTTTGATAGAGGTCAGTCTTCCAGGCCTTTTCATTCCGCCCTTCAGGCTTCACAGGGTGGATCAGGTGATCGTGGTTCTCGGGGTATTATTCAGACCAGTCTCCTATTAGTGCTCAGCCTCTTCAGAGCGTTCGTGGAGGCCATTCAGGTCGTCAGGGCCAGCAGCCCTATCAGTCTAAGAGTTGCTACGGTTGTGGCGACCCGGGTCATTTTATCAGGAATTGCCCTATAGCAGCGGGCAACTCTCAGCAGCGAGGTCCTCGTCCTATGATTCAGGCCCCAGCTGACCCTCAGCCTGCCCAGCCAGCCAGAGGCGGGGGTAGAGATTATAGAGGTGGAGGTCGAGACCGTAGAGGTGGAGACCGTCCAGCGAGAGGTAGAGGTCAGCCAGTTGATGGTCGTCCTAGAGACGCAGCTCAGAGGGGAGGTGCGGATCCCCGATTCTATGCTTTACCAGCCAGGCCAGAGGCAGAGGCATCAGATGCTGTGATTACAGGTACTATTCTTGTGTGTGGCAGAGGTGCTTCAGTATTATTTGACCCTGGATCTACATATTCCTATGTGTCTTCCTACTACGCACCGTATTTGGCTGTGCCCAGCTATGCTCTGGATATTCCAGTTTATGTGGCTACGCCAATGGGTGACTCTATTGTAGTCGATCGGGTGCATCGTTCGTGCGTAGTTATATTTGGGGGTCTTGAGACCCGTGTTGATCTGTTGCTCTTGGATATGGTAGATTTTGATGTCATATTGGGGATGGACCGGTTGTCCCCATACCATGCTATTCTTGATTGTCATGCTAAGACTGTCACCTTAGCCTTGCCAGAATCACCCCGATTAGAGTGGAAGGGTACCTCAAGCCACTCCGTTCGCACCGTTATTTCTTATGTTAAGGCTCGACGTATGGTCGAGAAGGGGTGTCTAGCTTATTTGGCTTATGTTCGTGATTCCAGCGCAGAAGTTCCTTCCATTGATTCAGTCCCTATTGCACGGGAGTTTCCCGAGGTTTTTCTTTCAGACCTGCCGGGCATGCCACCCGACAGGGATATTGACTTCTGTATTGATTTGGCACCGGGCACTCAACCCATCTCTATTCCACCCTATCGTATGGCCCCGCCGGAGTTAAAGGAGTTGAAGGATCAGTTGCAGGACCTTCTTGAGAAGGGTTTTATCAGGCCCAGTGTTTCCCCCTGGGGGGCACCTGTATTATTTGTAAAGAAGAAGGATGGCTCGATGCGGATGTGTATTGATTACCGGCAGTTAAACAAGGTGACTATCAAAAATAAATATCCACCGCCGAGGATTGATGATTTGTTTGACCAGCTCCAGGGAGCGAGGGTATTCTCTAAGATAGACTTGAGGTCAGGCTACCATCAGCTGAAGATCAGGGCGGCTGACATTCCTAAGACGACCTTTCACACTCGGTACGCGCATTATGAGTTTTAGGTCATGTCATTTGGGTTGACCAATGCCCCAGCAATATTTATGGAGTTGATGAATCGAGTGTTTAGGCCTTATCCAGATTTATCCGTGATAGTCTTTATTGATGATATTCTTGTATACTCCCGCAGCCGGAAGGAGCACAAGCACTACCTCAGAGTGATTCTTCATACTCTAAAGGATAGTCAATTATATGCTAAGTTCTCGAAGTGCGAATTCTGGTTGAGTTCAGTTGCATTTCTACGTCATCTCGTATCAATAGAGAGTATTTAGGTCGACCCGAAGGAGATTGAGGCAGTCATGAATTGGCCTCGACCAGCTTCAGCGACTGAGATTCGGAGTTTCTTGGGGTTAGCGGGTTACTACCGTCGTTTTGTAGAGGGGTTTTCTTCTATCGCAGCCCCGATGACCAGGTTGACCCAGAAGAGTGTCCAGTTTAAGTGGTCAGAGGAGTGTGAGGCGAGCTTTCAGAAGCTCAAGACAGCCTTGACCACCGCACCAGTGTTGGTACTACCTACAGGTACAGGGCCTTATACAGTTTATTGTGACGCATCTCGTACGGGGCTTGGAGCGGTATTGATGCAGGATGGTAAGGTTATCGCTTATGCTTCGAGGCAGTTAAAGATACATGAGAAGAATTATCCAGCTCATGATCTTGAGTTAGCAGCAGTGGTTCATGCCTTAAAGATCTGGAGGCATTATCTATATGGTGTGACATGTGAGGTGTACACCGATCACAAAAGCCTACGGTACTTGTTCAAACAGAAGGAGTTGAATCTACGACAGCGGAGATGGTTAGAGTTGCTAAAAGACTATGATGTTACTATATTATATCACCCGGGTAAGGCCAATGTGGTGGCCGATGCATTGAGTAGAAAGTATGCCAGCATGGGTAGTCTTGCATATATTCCGGTCAATCGGAGACCATTAGCTCTAGATGTCCATGCCTTAGCCAACCGGTTCGTGAGATTAGACATTTCTGAGCCTAGCAGAGTGTTAGCCTGCACGGCCGCTCGTTCTTCTTTATTAGAGCGTATCCGTGAGAGGCAATTTGATGATCCTCATTTGCGTGAGTTGAGAGATACAGTACAGCGGGGAGGTGCCACGAAGGTAAATCTAGATGATGACGGGGTATTGAGATTGCAGGGTCGAGTTTGTGTGCCCAATATTGAAGGGATTCGAGAGTTGATCTTAGCAGAGGCCCACAGCTCGCGGTATTCTATTCACCCGGGCGCCGCGAAGATGTACCAGGACTTACGGCAGCACTATTGGTGGCGCAGAATGAAGAAAGATATCGTTGCGTATGTCGCTCGGTGTCTAAATTGTCGGCAGGTGAAATATGAGCACCAGAGACCTGGTGGTGTATTCCAGAGGATTGAAATTCCCGAGTGGAAATGGGAGCGAATCACTATGGATTTCGTTACTGGACTTCCTTTGACTCGGAGGAAATTTGATGCTATTTGGGTCATTGTTGATAGGCTGACCAAATCAGCACACTTTATTCCAGTATCTGTCTCCTACTCGTCGGAGAGGTTAGCGGAGGTTTACATTAGGGAGATTGTTCGTCTCCGTGGGGTGCCAGTATCTATTATCTCTGATCGGGGTACGCAGTTTATATCATCTTTTTAGAGAGTTGTATAATGTGAGTTAGGCATGCAGACCGAGCTGAGTACGACATTTCATCCCCAAATGGACAAATCATTTAATTATACTATTTAGATCTCCAAGGACATGTTGGGAGAGAGTGTAATTGATTTGGGGGACCAATGGATAATTTTTTCCTTGGGAATTGACATGGTTAGCGAAGCATCCAGATGGCTCCGTATGAGGCGTTGTATGGTAGGCGATGTCGATCACCAGTTGGATGGTTTGAACCGGGAGAGGCTCGGTTGTTAGGTACGGACTTAGTTCAGGAGGCCTTGGATAAGGTCAAGACTATTCAGGAGAGATTGCGTTCAGCTCAGTCCAGGCAGAAGACTTATGCGGATCGTAAGGTTCGAGATGTAGATTTCATGGTTGGTGAACGAGTATTGCTCCGGGTGTCGCCTATGAAGGGCGTGATGAGGTTTGGGAAGAAGGGCAAGCTCAGCCCTAGGTATATTGGCCCATTTGAGATTCTAGACAGAGTGGGAGGGGTGGCTTACGGATTAGCTTTGCCGCCTAGCTTATCAGCCGTGCATCCAGTTTTTCACGTATCTATGCTTCGGAGATACCACGGCGATCCCACACATGTGTTAGACTTCAGTACTGTCCAATTGGACAATGATCTATCCTACGAGGAGGAGCCGGTGGCTATTCTAGGCCGGCAGGTTCGACAGCTGAGGTCGAAGAGTTATCCTTCTGTGCGTGTTCAGTGGAGAGGTCAGCCTCCTGAGGCATCGACCTGGGAGTCCGAGTCTGATATGCGGAGCCGTTACCCACACTTGTTTCCTGACTCGGTACTTCTTTCTTTTGTCCGTTCGAGGACGAACGGTTGTTTTAGAGGTGGAGATTGTGACGACCCAAAGGGTCATCACTTATTTTATTAATAATTTCGAGCTTCCGAGGCCTTGAAAACCTCATTCTATGTTGCCTCGATTTACGTGCACGATCCGAGCATGTAGCCGGAAAGATTTTGTGATAGAAAATATGAATTCTATGAGAAATTTGGATAAAAATGATATTAATATTGATATGGTTGACTTCGGTCAACATTTTTGGTAAACGGATCCGGACCCGAGATTGGATGGCCCCGTGAGGTCCGTAGGAAAATATGGGACTTGGACATGTGTCCGGAGTCGAATTCTGAGGCCTAGAGCCCAAGTTATGAATTTTTATGTGAAATTGTTTTTAATGCAATTATTAAAGGAAATAAATTAATAGACCTTGGTATCGGGCTCGTATTTTGGTTCCGACGCCCGGTACGAGTCTTAAATATTATATATGTGATTTCTGTAAAGTTTGGTGACATTTGGATGTCGTTTGAGATGTTTTGGACCTTGAGTTCCAAGTTAAGAAGTTTTGAAAATCAAAAGTATGAAAATCATGAGTTTGAGGCTCGATTTGATTAAAACGAGGTGATATTGGCGATATGATCGCACGAACAAGTCCATAATGTGTTTTTGAGGTTGTGTACATGTTTGGTTTGGAGCCCGGGGGCTCGGGTAAAGATTTGATAGGCCGTTGGATGAAATTCTGAATTTTGAACTGCTGGTTTTTTTCACCCAGCTGTTGGCTTCGCAATTGCGAAGAATTTCTCGCAATTGCGAAGGGGACAGTGTAAGGCAAGGCTCGCAAATGCGAACAATTGATCGCAAATGCGAAGCCAGCCTTGTTCGCAAATGCGAACAATTGTTCGCATTTGCGAAGGTCCCCAGTGCTGCCTTGGTTCGCAAATGCGAACCATTGTTCGCAAATGCGAACGTCCCAGTGACCTGCCTTGGTTCGCAAATGCGAACCATTGTTCGCAAATGCGAACAATGCCTTGTACAGCATGTGTTCGCAAATGCGAACATTAGTTCGCAAATGCGAACTGTTCGCAAATGCGAACAAATGTTCGCAAATGCGAACTTTCCACCCTTAGCTTATTTTTCAAACTCCAGAAATTTGTCGGGGTTCGCAATTGCGAACCCATGTTCGCAAATGCGAACACAGAGACCTGAAAAACACGAATTTCAGTCATTTCTTCATTTTTCACAAAAACCAAAACACCCATTTGCGACTCTTCAAGGATTTCTTCTTCATCAAAACGATTGTAAGTCACTTTTTACTTAATTCTTTCAATTCCTAACATCATTAAACATGTTTTTCATTAGAAATCAAATGTTTTCATGGTAAAATTCTTGTTTTTGTTAGAAAATAGGGTTTTTCATAAATTGGGGAATTGGACCTCGAATTGAGGTCCGATTTTGAAACAAATTATATACGTGAACTCGTGGGGGGATGGGTAACCGGATTTTGGTCCTAACCCCGAATTCCGATCATGTGGGCCCGGGGTTGAAATTTACTATTCATGGCAGAATGTTGTAAAAGTGTTATTTGGTATTAAGAATTAGTTTGTGGAGTAGAATTGATGATATTAAATCAATTGTGTATAGATACGGTTGGATTGGAGCCAAATTGAAAGAAAAGACATTTCCACGGATTGGATTGTTCATAAGTATTCGAGGTAAGTGTATGTTCTATCCTAGCTTGAGGGAATAGGATTATGTGTTATGTGTTTTGTGATCGAGTGCGGTGTATGGGCTGTGGTGACGAGCATCCATACATTGGCGTCTAGTATGACCGCGAGTCGTTGGAAAATGATATTTTGAGATATATTATAGGTGAATCGTTGTTGTTCTCCCTTGTTGGGACTTGTTGTGAAGATAATTATTGATTGCCCTTGATGGGACGATTTATGAATTGTTGTTTCTTTCTCTGCCCTTAACCGTGATTGTTATTTGGGTGAGGAAGAGTGATAATGCACGAAGGGTGATGCCGTGCCATGTTTATTTATTTATGCACGAAGGGTTAATGCCGTGCCATGTTTATTTATTGATTATGCACGAAGGATCATGCCGTGCCCTGTTATTGAACCATGTACGACGGATCATGCCGTACTATGGATGTGAGGATGAGAGTAAAAGCACGAAGGGTGATGCCGTGTACTTTATTTGTTTATTTGGTGAGGATGAGAGTAAAAGCACGAAGGGTGATGCCGTGTACTTTATTTATTTATTTGGTGAGGATGAGAGTAAAAGCACGAAGGGTGATGGCCGTGTACTTTATTTGTTTATTTGGTGAGGATGAGAGTAAAAGCACGAAGGGTGATGCCGTGTACTTTATTTGTTTATTTGGTGAGGATGAGAGTAAAAGCACGAAGGGTGATGCCGTGTACTTTATTTGTTTATTTGGTGAGGATGAGAGTAAAAGCACGAAGGGTGATGCCGTGCAATTGCTTGTTATTTCTTGAAGTGATATTATTCGTGTTTACATTACACTTTGTGTTTCATTGTGAAATTATTAACTGTGGTTAATTGTTGAATTCTTTAAGATATTCCTTATGGTGTCAATACTTGATTAATTCTTGTTATTTTGTGGTACACATATATATATTGAATTGCACAGGTTTACGTGGGTGTCTGGTCCTAGGCTTGTCACTACTTCGCCGGGATAGGCCAGGCACTTACCAGCACATGGGGTCGGTTGTGCTGATGATACACTTCTGTGCGTTTTTGCACGAGTCCAGGTTACGATCAGGAGCAAAAGCAGCAGTAAGTAGATTGCGTGGGAGCTAATCATATTTGAGACCGAGGTAGCTTGCAGACGTCCGCAGGCCCGGCGTCTCTTTCTTTATTTATGTTATTAGCTGTAGTCTCTTTGTTTCGAGACAAACAGAATTATGTTATATTTCCTTCAGACTTTTATGTGTAGTATTCCATAGTAGTTTGTGAGTTGGTGACTCCACGTCTTGGGTAGAGGATTTCAGTATAATTTTCACTTTGTGATTTGTTATATCCATTTCGATAAAGTATTCCGCATTTATTTAATTAAAATTGTGTTAAAAACAGGATAGTATGAATATAGTGGCTTGCCTAGCTACCACGAGTAGGCGCCATCACGATCCCGATGTTGGGGGAAAATCCGGGTCGTGACAACTATAGGCCAGAGTGTTCTGATGGATCTCCATAAACTAACCCCATATGTTGTATTGACTTCCTTTGAAACCCAAGCGTTTTCCTTTCCATACTTAGCTTTGATGATATTACACCATAGGGATTGAGGTTCTTGAGAGAATCTCCATAACCACTTCATCTTAAGAGCCCCTTTTTTTGTTTTTTTTAAGTTCCTGATGCCTAGCCCCTCTTTGTTTTTGCCAATCGTCAGAGATTTTCATTTCACTAGGTGATACACATTTTTTTCTTTGTTTCCTTGCCAAAGGAAGGATCTTCGGAGACTGTCCAGTCTCGTGGGAAAGAGTGACATCATGTATGTAGGAAGTGAGTCAAGTACTGAAATGATTAAAATCAATCTTCCTCCTATAGAAATGTACTGAGTTTTCCATTTGGATAACTTCTTCTCACATTTTTCAATGACTATATTCCATATCTCCTTGGACTTGGACTTAGCATCTAAAGGCATGCCCATATAGATAGTAGGAAGAGATCCTACTACACCTCCTAAAATCAGCGATAGTTGCTCCATCTTAAGCACATCATTAATCTGATACAGATGACTCTTTTTCTAATTGATATGCAATCCTAAAGTACTTTCAAACAAGACCAGGATGATTCTGAAATACCTCAATTGTTCTTCTTTTGCATCACAAAAAATTAGAGTGTCGTCAGCATATTGGAGATGTGTAATCTCCAGATTGTTGTTGCCCATTCTTGCTACCTCGAATACTTTAATCTATCCATTGATTTTTGCAGTTTTGATCATATTATTCAGCCCCTCCATATAAATTATGAAGAGAAAATGAGATAGAGGATCTCATTGTCTGAGCCCTCTATGTTCAGGGAAGAAACCTTCTGGGGATATATTAATGGGAATGGAGAATTTAACGGAAGATATGCAAGCTCTCATCCAGTTGATCCATTTCTTCCCAAAGCCCATTAGTTCTAGTATTTTCAACGAGAATATCCAATTCACATGATCATATGCCTTCTCAATGTTTAGTTTGCACAAATTTCCTGGTTTTTAATTTGTTCTTGAATCTAGCGCTTCATTGGCTATTAGAACAACACCCATTATTTGTATTCCTTTGATAAAAGCCATCTGCTATGCATCCACCAATTTGTTAATCACCCTTTTGAGTCTCTATGTTAGGATCTTCGAAAGTAGCTTATAAAAGTTGAATATTAAGCTTATAGGCCTGAAGTCCCTGAGTTCCTTGGATCCAATCTTCTTAGGAATCAAGGCTATATATGTTTCATTGAAGCTTCTTTCAAACAATTCCTGAGAATGGAAATTATGGAGAGCCTTCATGATATCTTATTTCAAAATGTCCCAATATTTGATGAAGAAGCCCATAGTGTATCCATCAAGCCTTGGAGTGATAAGCCACTTATTTTTCAGAAGAAGCAAAGAAATTTAGGAGAAAGATAATTTCCGAGCTTTCAGTTATTAGAAGTTTATTAGAAGTTATTTGTTTAGTTGTTTTATTATGGTTATTAGAAGTTACTTATCTTATCCTAATAAGTTATGCAGTAGTTATGGTCAGCCTATTATAAAGTAATAGATCATGTAATGTGTAGGTATCATTATTAAAATCAAAACTACAATATTCTGGAGCATTGTCCTCTCGATACATACAACTTTATTGGTGTAGTTGTGTTTAAGATTCTTGCACAAACTATTGCCAATAGTATTAACTTCTTTGTTCTATTTATTTTGTTATCTACTTCTGGTTTCTATCATTGGTATCAGAGCAGTAAGATCTGCCATGGTGAATACACGGACCAACACTTCCCACAATAAACCCACCATTCCTAATCTTGACCCGATTTCCTAACAATTGACGACTATAACAGCAAAATTGGAAGCTATAAATGCTTTAGATGCTGATGTGGCTGCATTAAAAGCACAACACAGTGGAGATCACAATACAGGGAAAGCTAAAGCCATACTAGAAGAGGGTGAGGTTAACAGCACTTGGCATCGAGAAACTTTCCAGCGTTCACAGATAAAGATGGAATTTCCAAAGTATGAGGGAGGACAACCTAGAGGCTGGATTTTAAAAGTAGAGAAGTATTTCCACTACTATCAAACTTCTGAGGAATTCAAGGTTGATGTGGCTTCGATGTACTTGGAAGGAGATGCACTGGAAATTTTTGCTTGGATCAACAGTGAGCGAACCATTTACTATTGGGATGAGCTGGTTAAAGTAATGCAACAAAATTATGGGCATGCTGAGTTTCAAAATCCTGATGAATATCTTTGTGATATCCAATAAACTAGAATAATGTTTGAGTATAGGCAAGAATTTGCAAAACGAGCAGCGCATGTGCAAAATTGCCCGGAACACTGTTTGCTTGGAGTTTTCCTCAGTGGGTTGAAAGAAGACCTTCACGTGGACGTTAGGATTCACAAACCCCGATCTGTGTACAAGGCAATGAGCCTGGCTTTAGAATATGAAGGAAAACAGGGACCTCATCGGTCCAGTAAGGCACCCACTTCGCCTTCTATATCACGACCCCTTTGGTTGGGACATCATCTCCAACGGCTCGAGAATCCTTCGATTTGTTGTCATCCCGCCAGCCAGTTACACGTCCTTTTCAACCACCATCACTTCCAAACACTCGGTCGTTGACTCCTGAACAACAAATTCGGCGAGACAAAGGCCTTTGCTATCGTTGTGGAGAAAAGTTTAGCCCTGGTCATCGCTGCAAAACTGGTACTTTTGCTCATCTGGAGTTGATGCAAGAAAGATAACGACACACAGATTATGAAAGATAACAACATAAATGACATGTTTCCTACTAATGTGGGAACTATTTCTCGAACTTCGCCTTGAGGACAAATTGTATTTCCAGGAGGGGTGTACTGTTAAGCCACTTATTTTTCCGAAGAAGCAAAGAAATTTAGGAGAAAGATAATTCCTAGAGGTTTCAGTTATTAGAAGTTTATTAGAAGTTATCTGTTTAGTAGTTTTATTATGGTTGTTAGAAGTTACTTATCTTATCCTAATAGGTTATGCAATAGTTATGGCCAGCCTATTACATAAGTAATAGATCCTGTAATGTGTAGGTATCATTATCAGAATCAAAACTATTTTATTCTGGAGCATTGTCCTCTCGATACAGATAACTTTATTGGTGTAGTTGTGTTTAAGATTCCTGCACAAACTATTGCCAATAATATTAACTTTTTTGTTCTATTTATTTTGTTATCTACTTCTGGTTTATATCATGGAGCCTTATCTACTGCACATAGCTTCAAACAAGATAGCACTTCTTGTTCTTCAAAGTTGCTTTGTAAACACTTTTTTTCTTCTTCTGATATTGTGGGGGCAGTTGTTAAAATTGACTTCAGGTCTCCATTCCAAAGTTTCTGAATAAATATTCTAGTAGAATTCAATGTTCTCAAGCTTGATTCTCCTTGGTTCCTCAATTGTTTCATCAGTCGCCACTAGTTGATCGATGTTGTTGCATCTTTTATGCGCATTAGCAGTTTGGTGAAAAAACTTAGTGTTTCTGTCTCCTTCCTTAAGCCTCAAAGCCCTAGATCTTTGCCTCCATGCATCTTCTTCATTTTTCATATGTTACTCATATTCCATGAGGGTAGAAGCCTTCCTCACAGATTCCTCCTTCGTCAATGCTCTTGTTTCTTGAATGGTATTAAAGATTGCCAAATGTTTTAGAAGCTCGATTTTTTGAACCCCCAAGTTTCCTTGGATACTTTTACTTAATTCTCTGAGTTTGCCCTTTAAAGCTTTGAGTTTGCATGCTAACACATACTATGGTCTCCCGTAAACTGATCCTGTTTACAAAACCTTCAGTATTCAACCACCAGTTATCAAACTTAAAATAGGATTTGGTTTGCTCCAAAGACCCATACTGTAGTGAGATAGGAACATGGTCTGATATCAGCCTTTTTAGGATTACTTGTTTTATGTTCCTGAATCTGTTATCCCAATCTTTTGAACAAGATTCTATCAATTCTGGATGCTATGACCTGATTATTTCCTTTGAACCAAGTATAAGTTCCCCCTTCTAATTGGAGAGCAATAAGTTCCATGTCTTTGATAAGATATGAGAACTCCACCATAGCTCTAGTCCTTCTGTTGCAATTCCTTTTCCCCGAGGGAAATCTAGTGACATTTAAGTCACCACAAATAGCCCATGGCCCTTCCATCAATCCTCTTACTACTCCTATTTCCCCCCATACATCTTTCCTCTCAATGTCATAATTAGGAGCATATACTTATGTGATATGACATGCAAAATTTTGCAAAAGAGCCTTGAATTTACATGTCAGAGTATAAGCTCCTATTTTTAACACCTCACCTTCCCAAACTATACAATCCCATAACATTACAATACCCGCTCTAGTACCATTGGCTTCCAAACATGCATATCATCTCCCCCCAAACTTGACTAATAACCTCCTTTATACCCACCTCTAATTTTGTTTCCTGAAAGCATATAATATCTATCTTCCACTACCTCGCCAAACTTTTCATAATCCTCCTCTTAGCTATATTGTTCATACCCCTGACATTCCATGATACTAAATTAATCAACATAATTTAATAATTAGTAGAATGTTCCTGTAACGACCCGACCGGTCGTTTTAGGAAATTACGCCCCTATCCCTAATTTAACTGTTCCCCAAAGCTCATTTCTGCTATTGTGGGTTGCCGGGAGAGTCGGTTCCGAAAATTTGAGCATTTTGGGACACTTAGTCCCCAAATAAGAGCTTTGAAACTAGAAAATGGCCCATAGCCGGAACAGTGTTAAGACGATCTCGGAACGGAAATCCGATGGTTCCATTAGCTCCGTTAGGTGATTTCGGGGTTAGGAGCGCGTTCGGAAGGTATTTTGGAGGTCCGTAGCTCAATTAGGCTTGAAATGCCGAAGGTTGAAATTTTGGCGAATCCGATCGATAGGTGAGATTTTGATCCGGGGGTCGGAATGGAATTCCGACAATTTCTGTAGCTTCGTTATGTGATTTTGGATATGTCCGCAAATTTTCAGGTCATTCGGACGTCGTTTGGTCGGGTTTTTGATCAAATATGCAATTCGGAAAGTTTTAAGAAACTTAGGCTTGAATCGATGTGATTTATGGGTTTTGATGTTGTTAGACGTGTTTTTATGATTGGAATAAGTTCGTATCGTGTTTTGGAGTATGTTGGTGGTTTTCGTTGGGGTCCCGGAGGCCTCGGGATGAATTCGGACCATCATCCGGCACTTTGGGGCATGAAAAATCTGCAGAAAAACTGCAGATCACCTGGGCAAGATTTAAGCCATCGCGTTCGCGAGGGCCTTGTTCGCGTTCGCGTAGGCCGGGTGCTGCAGAGCATCGCGTTCGCGTCCAAGGCGTCGCGTTCGCGTAGTGGAAGAAGGGGAGGCACCGCGTTCGCGATCCCTGTGTCGCGTTCGCGAAGAGCAAGGCGGGTTGGATGGGAAATAAGGTCATCGCGAACGCGTGGACTAGCGCCGCGTTCGCGAAGGTTTAGCCGGCTGTGCATCGCGGACGCGAGCGGCGTCACGCGAACGCGAAGGGTAAATGGGTTAGAGCATCGCGAACGCGTGACAGGCCACGCGAACGCGATGAAGGAAAATGTCTGGCAGTGAGCTTAAGTTCAGAACATAACACCCGCGACCCCCATACACAAAAACGCCATTTTTGAGCTCCAAGAGAGGTTTTTGAAAGGGAAAACGTTGGGATATCATCGGGAATTCATCGGGGGTAAGTTTCTTGACCTTAATTCGTTGGTTTATCATGAAATCCGTGATTATTTCACTGAAATTGGAAGATTAAAGGTGGGTTTGAGCCCTAGGCCTAAATGTTAGAAAATCTTTGATTTGAATGGGCAAACGGAGTCCGATTTCGATAAATTTTATATGCACGGACTCGTATTGAGATAAGGAAAACGAATATATAATTTTCGTGATTTTTCGATAAGCGTACCGGAAGTCGGGTTTTGGCAACTTGTGGGTTTTGGTGTATTTTGAGTTAATTTGATTGGGTAATGCCCAATTGGCCTATTTTGATGTGATTCTATTGATTTTTATCAGATTCTACACTTGTGGAGGCCGACATTCGTGGCAAGAGGGTTATTGCTTAGCGGTATTGTACCGGAATTGAGGTAAGTGGCTTGTCTAACCTCGTGTGGGGGAATTTTCACCCCTAGGATATTATGTGATAGTTTTAATGCCTTGTACGCGAGGTGACGGGCGTGTACATGCGCTGGTTGTTGAACACGTATTTATTAAAAATGTTCGATGAGCGGTATTCCTGTCTTTGGCTGTTAGTTTGATATTTTTCCGGTAGTGGATAGAAAAACATGATTAGGTAGCCCTTAACTATTTAGTTGCCTAATTGCCTTATTTGAACTCCTTGATAATTATTGGCACTATTTTTTTTCGGTGAAGTTATAGTTAAGCATAATTTATTCTCTCTGTGTATTCCTTTAATTGCTGTGCTTGTGGACTGCGGGTTCGATTCCCGGAGACCCAGGGCTGTGGGTTCGATTCCCAGAGACCCGGAGTGATATTGGTAGGGACTACGGGTTCGATTCCCGAGATCCTGAGATTTATTGAAATGTGGACTACGGGTTCGATTCCCGAGATCCTGAGATTTATTGAAATGTGGACTACGGGTTCGATTCCCGAGATCCTGAGATTTATTGAAATGTGGACTACGGGTTCGATTCCCGAGATCCTGAGATTTATTGAAATGTGGACTACGGGTTCGATTCCCGAGATCCTGAGATCCTGAATTATTGGTAAGGACTGCGAGTTCGATTCCCGGAGATCCCGAGCTATTGAGATACTATTGAGACATGGGCTGCGGGTTCGATTCCCGAGACCCAGAGGTACTGAGAATGGGACCGTGGGTTCAATTCCCACGGATCCTGGGTTTGTTTATTTGAGTTGGTTAATTGTTGTTAGCTTAATTGTAGACAGTTGCAGTAATCATCATGCTATTTCGGATTTATTATTATTTGAGCTGCTTATTATTGTTATTGTCTTTTTGTTATTGTTCTCTCAGTAGGGCCACGACCTTCCTCGTCACTACTCCATCGAGGTTAGGCTTGGCACTTACTGAGTACCGCCGTGGTGTACTCATGCTACTCTTCTGCACACTTTTGTTGTGCAGATCCGGGTACATCAGAGGAGGCTCGTACTAGGTGATTCCGCAGCTTTCTGGGAGACTTCGAGGTATGATCTGCTACGTCCGCGGATCCGGAGGCTTCCCATCTATTCTAGTAGTACTAGTTGACATTTTCTTCATTTCGTTGTTAGATACTCTTTACACATAGAGCCACAGTTGTATTTCCCTTTTAGTCCGTGTTACCGTGGGGTTCCGGATCTTGGTAGTGTTTATTTATTGTGTGACGGATGTATGTGCCAAGTGGCACGGATTACATATCTTTTATGTTATTTTCCGCTGTTTCTTATTTAAGTAATTATAATTCATAGATTTCGCAGCGTGTTAGGCTTACCTAGTCGTGGGGACTGGGTGCCATCATGACATGTTCACAATTGGTGAACTAGGGTCGTGACAAGTTGGTATCAGAGCTCTAGGTTCATAGGAGTCACGGGACACAGACCGGTTACTTAGAGTCTCGCTGATCGATACGGAGACGTCTGTATTTATCTACGAGGGGCTATGTAGCTGTTTAGGAAACTCTTCATTTCTTTTGGATTCCTTGTCGTGCGACATTTTTGGCATCAAAAATCTAAACTATCTGCTTTCTATTCTCTCACGGATGGTGAGGACACGAGCTAACCGCGATGATCAGGTACCCGCGCCCCCTGTTGCTGCCGTCGGAGGCCGGGGCCGGGGTAGAGGACGAGGACGCGCCCGAGGTGCAGCCACGGCACCCGCGCGCGCTGCCGTCGAGGTGCCACCGGTAGACCGAGGTTGGAGCGCGAGCACCGGTACACCGACCTACGAGCTGCTACTACTCCGGCACTACGGGAGACCACTGGCTCGGTTCATGAGCATGTATACTGCTCTTTGGCCCGGGCGGGATTGCTTCCTCTTGTTGCGGCTACATCTCGGGCGGGGGAGGGGCCCGGACTCCCGTGGCCGTTACACCGGAGCGGCGTGTGCCGGTGGGACATGTTCCGGATGTTTTGGTTATGCCTCCTGCCGCCAGCACAACCGGGAGGTGGACCAGCTGCCTCCGAGGACGAGCGGCGTAGATTAGAGAGGTTCAAGAAATATGATCCTCCGGTGTTTAGTGGCCTGGCTTCAGATGATGCATTGGGTTTTCCGGAGGAGTGTCATCGTATTCTTCGTACTATGGGGATTGTGGAGACCGGCGGGGTTTCCTTCACTGCTTTTCGGTTTCGCGGGGCCGCTTATGATTGGTGGCGCACGTATGAGTTGGATAGTCCAGAGGAGTCTGCTTCATTGACTTGGACGCAGTTTTCGGATCTATTTTTGAGGGAGTTTGTTCCACAGAGCCTTAGGGATTCTTGGCGCTCGGAGTTTGAGCGGTTGCGACAGGGCTCCATGTCCGTATCGGAGTATGCCATCAGTTTCACCCGTCTGGCCAGGCATGCACCGGCCTTGGTAGCCACGGTTCGGGAGAGAGTGCGGAGATTTATTGAGGGCTTGATTCCGCCTATCCGATCCAGCATGGCCAGAGAGTTGGAGACAGATATATCTTATCAGCAGGCAGTTAGCATTGCCAGGAGGATCGAGAGTATGCTCCCCAGAGAGCGTGGAGATAGAGAGGCCAAGAGGTCTCGTGAGTCGGGCCATTTCTCTGGTGCCCGCACTTCAGCAGCCGGTCGTTTTGGCAGGGGATATTCCGGTCGTCCAGTTCACTCAGCATTGCCCGCAGCCGGTAGCACTCCAGGTCTTCCAGCACCACAGGAGCCTTATTATGCTCCCCCAGTTTCCAGTGCACCTCCTGCACGGGGTCCTTCCAGGGGTCAGACTAGTGGGGTTGAGGCCGGTCAGTCACAGCCACCGCGTCCTCTCGGAGCTTGTTTTGAGTGCGGGGATACTCGCCACCTGGTTAGGGAGTGCCCCAGGCGTAGGAGGGGAGCACCTCACCAGTCTTCGCAGCATCAGCGTGGTTCTCAGGGTCAGCAGGCTATCATTCCAGCTCCAGCTGCTATTCCACCTGCCCAGCCAGCCAGGGGCGGGGGTCAGGGTTCTAGAGGCCGCCCTCGAGAGGGGGACAGGCCAGATTCTATGCTATTCCTGATCGCGCTGCGGCTGTTGCATCTGATTCTGTTATCACGGGTATTATTCTGGTTAGTCACAGGGAGGCATCGGTTCTATTCGACCCTGGTTCCACTTTTTCATATGTGTCTTCTTACTTTGCTTCTCATTTGGGTGTGCCTCGGGATTCTTTGAGTGCCCCCATTTATGTTTCCACTCCGGTGGGTGATTCTTTGGGTGTGGACCGCGTATATCGGTCGTGTTTGGTTACCATTTGTGATTTTGAGACCAGAGCGGATCTATTGTTGCTCGGGATGGTCGATTTTGATATTATTCCGGGCATGGACTAGTTGTCGCCCCATTATGCTATTCTTGATTGTCACGCCAAGACCGTGACGCTGGCTATGCCAGGCATTCCACGTATTGAGTGGAGTGGTACCCTAGATCACACCCCAGCCGTGTTATTTCTTTTCTCAGAGCTCAGCGTATGGTTGAGAAGGGGTGTGCTGCTTATCTAGCCTATGTGCGGGACGTCAGTATTGACGCTCCCTCTATTGATTCTGTTCCGGTGGTACGTGACTTTGCTGATGTATTTCCAGCCGATCTTCCGGGCATGCCGCCTGACAGAGACATTGACTTTGCTATTGACTTGTTGCCGGGCACTCGGCCCATTTCTATTCCACCGTACCGTATGGCTCCTCCTGAATTAAAGGAGTTGAAGGATCAGTTACAGGAGTTATTGGGCAAGGGTTTTATTCGACCCAGTGTTTCGCCTTGGGGTGCTCCTGTATTGTTTGTGAAGAAAAAGGACGGTTCTATGCGTATGTGTATTGACTATCGTCAGCTGAATAAGGTTACAGTGAAGAACCGGTATCCTTTGCCCCGTATTGATGACTTATTTGACCAGTTACAGGGCGCACATGTGTTTTCTAAGATTGATTTGCGCTCTGGGTATCACCAGCTGAAGATTCGGGAGCCAGATATCCCGAAGACTGCCTTCAGGAACCGGTATGGTCACTATGAGTTCCTCGTGATGTCTTTTGGGTTGACTAATGCCCCAGCAGCATTTATGCATTTGATGCACAGTGTGTTCAGGCCTTATCTGGACTCGTTCGTGATTGTCTTCATTGATGATATTCTAGTATATTCTCGGAGCCGGGAAGAGCACGAGCAGCATTTGAGGATAGTGCTTCAGATTCTGAGGGAGAAGCAACTTTATGCCAAGTTCTCTAAATGTGAATTTTGGTTGAGTTCAGTGGCATTTTTGGGCCACGTGGTGTCGAGTGATGGTATTCGAGTAGATCCGAGGAAGGTGGAGGCCGTGCAGAGTTGGCCCAGACCCTCCTCCGCTACTGAGATTCGCGGTTTCCTTGGTTTGGCGGGCTACTACCGTCGTTTCGTAGAGGGGTTCTCTTCGATTGCAGCACCTATGACTAGATTGACCCGAAAGGGTGCCCCTTTTCAGTGGACAGACGAGTGTGAGGCGAGCTTTCAGAAGCTCAAGCCGGCTTTGACTTCGGCCCCTATATTGATGTTGCCTACGGGTTCGGGGTCCTATCACTGTATATTGTGATGCCTCACGAGTTGGACTCGGTGTGGTATTGATGCGAGACGGTAGGGTGATTGCCTACGCGTCGAGACAGTCGAAGGTGCGTGAGAAGAATTACTCTGTTCATGATTTGGAGCTAGGTTGCCATTGTTCACGCCTTGAAAATTTGGCGTCATTATTTATATGGGGTTCCTTGTGAGATCTACAATGATCACCGGAGCTTGCAGCACTTGCTTAAGCAGAAGGACCTGAATATGTGCGTCAGAGGAGATGGTTGGAACTACTGAAGGACTATGATATTACTATTCTCCATCATCCGGGCAAGGCTAATGTGGTTGCTGATGCCTTGAGTCGTCGGGCAGACGAGTTTGGGGAGTTTGGCATATCTACCGGCTTCGGAGAGGCCTATGGCGATGGATGTTCGAGGCTTTGGCCGGGCGGTTGGTTAGACGGATCTTTCGGAGCCCGGCAGGGTTCTAGCTTGTGTGGTTTCTCGGTGCTTCTCTATTTGACCGCATCGGGGAGCGTCGGTTCGACGACCCTCATTTGCTTGTCCTTCCGGGATAGAGTTCGGCGTGGTGATGCTCGGGATGTTACCATCGGGGATGATGGAATTATGAGGATGCAGGGCCGTATCTGTGTGCCCAATGTAGATGATCTTCGAGAGCTGATTCTAGCAGAGGCCCATAGTTCGCGGTATTCCATCCATCCGGGTGCCGCGAAGATGTATCAGGACTTGAAACAGCATTACTGGTGGAGGCGGATGAAGAGGGATATAGTTGATTATGTTTCTAAATGCCTCAATTGCCAGCAGGTGAAGTATGAGCATCAGCGTCCGGGTGGATTGATGCAGCGGATTGAGATTCCAGAGTGGAAATGGGAGCGCATCACCATGGACTTTGTATCTGGGCTTCCACGGACTATTAGGAAGTTTGATTCTATTTGGGTTATTGTGGATCGGCTGACCAAGTCCGCCCATTTTATACCGGTGAGCACTACTTATTCATCGGAGCGGCTGGCGGAGATCTATATCAAGGAGATAGTTCGGCTGCATGGTATTCCAGTGTCCATCATTTCAGATAGAGGCACTCAGTTCACTTCACGGTTCTGGAGAGCTGTACAGCAGGAGTTAGGTACTCGGGTAGAGCTGAGCACATCATTTCACCCCCAGACTGATGGGCAGTCCGAACGCACTATTCGGATTTTGGAGGATATGCTCCGTGCGTGCGTGATTGAGTTTGGAGGTTCATGGGATCACTTCTTGCCACTGGCGGAGTTTGCTTATAACAACAGCTACCAGTCCAGTATTCAGATGGCACCGTACGAGGCCCTATATGGTAGGAGGTGCAGGTCTCCCGTGGGTTGGTTTGAGCCGGGCGAGGCCAGGTTACTAGGTACTGATATGGTTCAGGAGGCTATGGACAAGGTCAAGGTGATTCAGGACAGACTTCGCGCGGCCCAGTCTAGACAGAAGAGTTATGCGGACAAGAAGGTTCGCGATGTGGCTTTTATGGTTGGCGAGCGGGTTCTACTTCGAGTCTCGCCCATGAAGGGCGTTATGAGGTTTGGGAAGAAAGGAAAGCTGAGCCCTAGATTTATTGGCCCTTTTGAGATTTTGAGGCGTGTTGGGGAGGTTGGCTTATGAGTTGGCCTTACCTCCCAGCCTAGCTGGTGTCCACCCCATATTTCATGTCTCTATGCTCCGGAGATACCATGGTGACCCGTTGCATATGTTGGATTTCACTTCTGTTCAGCTAGACGAGGATCTGTCTTACGTTGAGGAGCCAGTAGCCATTCTAGACAGGCAAGTCAGGAAGCTAATGTCAAAGAAAATCGCTTCAGCAAAGGTTCGGTGGCGGGGTCGGCCGGTCGAGGAGGCGACTTGGGAGACCGAGCAGGATATGCGCAGCCAGTACCCTCATCTTTTCACTACTCCAGGTATGTTTTTCTATGCTCGTTCGAGGACGAACGAATCTTTAAGTGTGGGAAGATGTAACGACCCGACCGGTCGTTTTAGGAAATTACGCCCTTATCCCTAATTTAACTGTTCCCCAAAGCTCATTTCTGCTATTGTGGGTTGCCGGGAGAGTCGGTTCCGAAAATTTGAGCATTTTGGGACACTTAGTCCCCAAATAAGAGCTTTGAAACTAGAAAATGGCCCATAGCCGGAACAGTGTTAAGACGATCTCGGAACGGAAATCCGATGGTTCCATTAGCTCCGTTAGGTGATTTCGGGGTTAGGAGCGCGTTCGGAAGGTATTTTGGAGGTCCGTAGCTCAATTAGGCTTGAAATGCCGAAGGTTGAAATTTTGGCGAATCCGATCGATAGGTGAGATTTTGATCCGGGGGTCGGAATGGAATTCCGACAATTTCTGTAGCTTCGTTATGTGATTTTGGATATGTCCGCAAATTTTCAGGTCATTCGGACGTCGTTTGGTCGGGTTTTTGATCAAATATGCAATTCGGAAAGTTTTAAGAAACTTAGGCTTGAATCGATGTGATTTATGGGTTTTGATGTTGTTAGACGTGTTTTTATGATTGGAATAAGTTCGTATCGTGTTTTGGAGTATGTTGGTGGTTTTCGTTGGGGTCCCGGAGGCCTCGGGATGAATTCGGACCATCATCCGGCATTTTGGAACATGTAAAGTCTGCAGAAAAACTGCAGATCACTGGGCAAGATTTAAGCCATCGCGTTCGCGAGGGCCTTGTTCGCGTTCGCGTAGGCTGGGTGCTGCAGAGCATCGCGTTCGCGTCCAAGGCGTCGCGTTCGCGTAGTGGAAGGAGGGGAGGCACCGCGTTCGCGATCCCTGTGTCGCGTTCGCGAAGAGCAAGGCGAGTTGGATGGGAAATAAGGTCATCGCGAACGCGTGGACTAGCGCCGCGTTCGCGAAGGTTTAGCCGGCTGTGCATCGCGGACGCGAGCGGCGTCACGCGAACGCGAAGGGTAAATGGGTTAGAGCATCGCGAACGCGTGACAGGCCACGCGAACGCGATGAAGGAAAATGTCTGGCAGTGAGCTTAAGTTCAGAACATAACACCCGCGACCCCCATACACAAAAACGCCATTTTTGAGCTCCAAGAGAGGTTTTTGAAAGGGAAAACGTTGGGATATCATCGGGAATTCATCGGGGGTAAGTTTCTTGACCTTAATTCGTTGGTTTATCATGAAATCCGTGATTATTTCACTGAAATTGGAAGATTAAAGGTGGGTTTGAGCCCTAGGCCTAAATGTTAGAAAATCTTTGATTTGAATGGGCAAACGGAGTCCGATTTCGATAAATTTTATATGCACGGACTCGTATTGAGATAAGGAAAACGAATATATAATTTTCGTGATTTTTCGATAAGCGTACCGGAAGTCAGGTTTTGGCAACTTGTGGGTTTTGGTGTATTTTGAGTTAATTTGATTGGGTAATGCCCAATTGGCCTATTTTGATGTGATTCTATTGATTTTTATCAGATTCTACACTTGTGGAGGCCGACATTCGTGGCAAGAGGGTTATTGCTTAGCGGTATTGTACCGGAATTGAGGTAAGTGGCTTGTCTAACCTCGTGTGGGGGAATTTTCACCCTAGGATATTATGTGATAGTTTTAATGCCTTGTACGCGAGGTGACGGGCGTGTACATGCGCTGGTTGTTGAACACGTATTTATTAAAAATGTTCGATGAGCGGTATTCCTGTCTTTGGCTGTTAGTTTGATATTTTTCCGGTAGTGGATAGAAAAACATGATTAGGTAGCCCTTAACTATTTAGTTGCCTAATTGCCTTATTTGAACTCCTTGATAATTATTGGCACTATTTTTTTCGGTGAAGTTATAGTTAAGCATAATTTATTCTCTCTGTGTATTCCTTTAATTGTTGTGCTTGTGGACTGCGGGTTCGATTCCCGGAGACCCAGGGCTGTGGGTTCGATTCCCAGAGACCCGGAGTGATATTGGTAGGGACTACGGGTTCGATTCCCGAGATCCTGAGATTTATTGAAATGTGGACTACGGGTTCGATTCCCGAGATCCTGAGATTTATTGAAATGTGGACTACGGGTTCGATTCCCGAGATCCTGAGATTTATTGAAATGTGGACTACGGGTTCGATTCCCGAGATCCTGAGATTTATTGAAATGTGGACTACGGGTTCGATTCCCGAGATCCTGAGATTTATTGATTATTGGTAAGGACTGCGGGTTCGATTCCCGGAGATCCTGAGCTATTGAGATACTATTGAGACATGGGCTGCGGGTTCGATTCCCGGAGACCCAAAGGTACTGAGAATGGGACTGTGGGTTCAATTCCCCCAGATCCTGGACTTGTTTATAGAGTTGGTTATTTGTTATTAGCTTGATTGTAGACAGTTTCAGTAAATGTTGTTATTATTGCTATTTCGGATTTATTATTATTTGAGCTGCTTATTATTGTTATTGTCTTTTTGTTATTGTTCTCTCAGTAGGGCCACGACCTTCCTCGTCACTACTCCATCGAGGTTAGGCTTGGCACTTACTGAGTACCGCCGTGGTGTACTCATGCTACTCTTCTGCACACTTTTGTTGTGCAGATCCGGGTACATCAGAGGAGGCTCGTACTAGGTGATTCTGCAGCTTTCTGGGAGACTTCGAGGTATGATCTGCTACGTCCGCGGATCCGGAGGCTTCCATTCTATTCTAGTATTACTAGTTGACATTTTCTTCATTTCGTTGTTAGATACTCTTTACACATAGAGCCACAGTTGTATTTCTCTTTTAGTCTGTGTTATCGTGGGGTTCCGGATCTTGGTAGTGTTTATTTATTGTGTGACGGATGTATGTGCCAAGTGGCACGGATTACATATCTTTTATGTTATTTTCCGCTGTTTCTTATTTAAGTAATTATAATTCATAGATTTCGCAGCGTGTTAGGCTTACCTAGTCGTGGGGACTGGGTGCCATCATGACATGTTCACAATTGGTGAACTAGGGTCGTGACAGTTCCCCTACTTCTTTTTTCATTATTTTTGAACTTGACATCAAAAGAAATTATATCTTTCAACTATTTCTTACATTTAAATCTATATTTTTTGATTTATGAATCTAAGTCCATCCTTCTACTTTGTCTACAACTGTCAATTTGCAGTAGTTCCAATGCTTCTTCTTCGTGCCCCTGAAAATCCACCCCGAACATCTTACTCGGATTAAATTCTGATGTACCAAAAGTGTTGCTTTCATCTCTTTTTCTGGAAATGAATTGTGGTGCTGGACAAAGATAAGAGTAGCTTCGTCTATTCCCCAATCTTCATCATTGATCCTTCAATTGAGTTGGATCAATTGTAGTTGCTGCCCAGATTCTATTTTTGATTGGTCTTCTCTCACATTGATAGTAACCATAGCATCTACTACCTTATCTCCTTGTAATCCTGCCTCAGTTTCTTCTTCTGTCACTATGCATGTAATTGAATTTTCAGTGTCGCTTGTCATTCTTTCAGAATGCCCTCTTGACGGTTGATTTTTTAGGGAGGGGAATGGTTTATGTTAGATACAGTCTTTACTTCTTCTAAGCAACAACCATAAGTTAAGTCTTCTGAGGTGCTTTATTGAAAGTCATTAAAAATAACACGGGCTAAAAAATCAGGCCCAAATGTTGATACTGGCCTAACCCTAGAAGAGCCCAACATATTTCTTTCCCCTGCCCCATCTGCATGCCTGACATGTGCCTCCACAATAAATTCAAAGCATTTTTACTGCTTCCAATGTTCATAGCCAGTTGTCTCTCCTTCCCATTAATTATGCAGGGGTCTTTGCCCTTAGGTATTTCAATGGTTTCGACCCATTGGATATTTCAGTAGCCTTCAGAGACTCCGGAGACTCTACCTTTTCCGACGAGCTTAACTCAAATCGTGTTTGCTTTTCTTCCCAGATTGGAATAAAACATTTTACCATTTCTTTTTCTATGATAACCTCTAATGGAATATTCCGACCTTATCCAACAATTTCGATCCTAGTCCACTTCATATGATTCTTGAGTTCTGTCTCTTCCTCGGTATCGATCCACCTACCACAAAATTCACCTATTTCTTTGAAAATCTTTTGTGACCATGATAATAGGTGAATTTGACTATATTTATCCCCTAAATAATCACACTTTATTGTTGTTTTGATATTGTTTATGATGACAAAATGCTCTTATTAGTGTTCATTGTGTGTTATAGGTACACATGAGCTAATGAAGACTAAAAGAGTGGTTTTGGAGTCAAAAGATGGTGAAAAAGGCCAAGTGTGGAACAAGTCAAGAATTTGTGCTGAAAATAGCCGAAAACATCCGACGTACTGTTTGGCCGCGGTTCCACCACGACCGCCGTAGAACCGCGGTAGAAGAAGCCTGCGGAACTTTTGAAGTATCAGAGGACTTGATCCACCATGGTTGCACCGCGACCGCGGTCAAACCGCGGTGGAACCTGGGATTTTTAAGGCTAAAAGTGTCAAAACGCAAGTTGTGTAACCTAAACCCTATATATAATATTTGGATTCGTCCAAAGGAGGCAAGTATTGTATTATTGACTACTTTTGCAAGCAAACTAGTAAGTCAGAACTCTCTCAACATCTTTCTTTTTTTTACATTGAATCTTTGATTATGAATTCAATTATTTATCTTGTTTCTGGTAAAAATACAGTAAATGCTTTACAAAGCAATGAAAAAAAAAACAAAAATAGTGTGTATATATGTAAATAAGAAAAAAGTGGGGATTAAAAGTGAATAAAAGGTGAAGGAATGTTTGGGGGAAGCATAATAAAAAAGCTTAAAGGGAAGTTGTGAAAAAGAAAGTGCTTAGGGAGATTAGCCATTATAACCTAAGTATCCTACCCGTCCCATAGCCTACATTAAAACCCTTAAAGACCTCTTGATCTGTGATTGAATAACTCGATTAGTGGAGTATTATAAACCGATACTTTTCTTTGACTTTATAGCAGGAAAGCAAGACCCGAAATGGGGCAAAGTTGAATCTATTTCAAAACTGATTTTAAATCTTTTGACATTACGAGATGGCATCCAACAAAGACACATGGTTTGACTGGGTGGAAAGAAGTCAAACATGGTGAGACAATCAACAATGAGCAAACAGATTATGGAATGGATTTGTTTTGTACTCAAAGAGGCTTCAAAAGACCAAAAGAATATAGTAAGGAGATGGAAACAAAGGACAGAATTTCAGAATACTTCTGTACCAGGAAGTACAATGAACATGGGAGATATATGAGCATCTTGTCATTACAAGGGGTAGCTAGATCAGATATTATTATTCCTGGGTCAGTCATAAATGTAGGATGGAAGGATATAACATTTAAGGTAGAAAGCTTCATTAAACGTTAAGCTCAATTAATTATCCCATCCCCACCGAAAATTACTGAAGCAAACTATACATATGCCAAAAGCAGTTAAAGAGAGTAAATGGCAACCTAACATTCCTCTTGGAGCTCGGGGCAACAGTTTAACTGGAACTATAAAGATCGCGGAAATACCTGGAGTGAAGGATAATGGACTTCTGAAAAGATGCATCGTTGAATATTTTGGGAAGGAAGTCAAGGAGAGACCCACCCTGGCAGACATCAGAAGATGGGTTTCTGTCGCATGGAACAAATCTTTTGGGGTGAATATGTACGACATGGCTTGGGACTTGTATCTCTTCGACTTCCCAAATAGGAACATGGTTGAACAAATCATTCAAGGAGAATGGAGATGGAATAATCAAAGGATTTTTCTAGAATGGTGGAACCCCACTACTGGTTGTATTCCCAACTCTCTTCCAGTTAAAACTACTTGGATAAGAGCCATGGGAGTACCTATGCACTTGTGGTCTAATTCACGCCCAAACAACGGTCATTGTCAATATAATCCGGTCTATTAAGTCCAGAGTCGATCCCACAGAGAATTAACCTATCAATTGCAACTTCCAAAACTCAATAATACTCCTAAATCAGCTTCCCAAACTTTTGAATATATATTTGTGGATGATTTATACTAACTAACTTTTGCAAGAAACTAAAGACTTGAAGGAAATAATTGAATGGGATGTAAAGAGTAAAGAGAAAGACTAAGGTATTGATTTCCCCTATTGATGGAATCCATTCTGCTTATGCTCATACAAATTGTTAATATTATTCTATCAATCATGAACGCTATTTCTACCTTAATTCACGCCCAAGCAATTACAATAATTTACTATTGCACTCTTCCGAGCTACCCTAGCTAACTTTAATTTGAATCCACTTTTGATTGCACCCAAGGTTTCGTTATTCCTAACCCTACCTTTACGCCTACAATTATAGATTCCTCCAATAATCTAGGTGTGGTGTTGTTCAACAATTACATAAATATGCACTCTTTTTCAAGTTATGCATACTAAATAGGCACGACTAATTGAGGATCCTATCAATTAACTACAACAAGAACGAAGTTGAACAAATAGAAATCTAGTTAACAATTTGTAATCACATAACCCAGAAGTTCATCACTCAATAGGTTTCATCAAAACCTTAGATAAAGATTTAGCTACTCATAATCAAAGAAACAAGATAAATAATTGAATTCATAATAAAAGATTCAATGTAAAAGAAAGAAAGATGTTGAGAGAGTTTTCTCTTACTAGTTTGCTTGCAAAAGTAGTCAACAATACAATAATTGCCTCCTTTGGGCGCATCCTAACATTTTATATAGGGTTTAGGTTACACAACTTGCGTTTTGACACTTTTAGCCTTAAAAATCCCGGGTTCCACCGCGGTCGCGGTGCAACCGCGGTGGATCAAGTCTTCTGATACTTCAAAAGTTTCGCAGGCCTTTTCTACCGCGGTTCTACCGCGGTCGCGGTGGAACCGCGGCCAAACAGTACTTCGGATTCTTCCGGCTATTTTCAGCACAAATTCTTGATTTGTTTCACACTTCGCCTTTTTCACCATCTTTTGACTCCAAAACCACTCTTTTAGTCTTCATTAGCTCATATGTACATATAACACACTAAAAATACTAATAAGGGCATTTTGTCATCATAAACAATATCAAAACAACAATAAAGTGTGATTATTTAGGGCATAAATATAGTCAAATTCACCTATTATCAACACCCCACACTTAAACCTTTGCTCGTCCTCGAGCAACCTCAATCACACTTTAGGCCAATTTTATTAATGCCTCCCCCAAAATATGTCACAAAAGCTATCTTTCATGATTAACCTAAGACATGCACAATCCTTACCCAACTGTAAACTCAAATGCCAGCATATCATTGCTCACTCTAATTATTATCACAGACTTGCAAACTTACCATTTTCTTCGTGAGTTACATGCCATCACACAATTATATTGAGAGAAGTTCCCACACATAAGAAATTTAGAACATGGAACTTATAGATATCGGAAAATTTTTACTAACTCTCAACAAAGAGCATTCATACGCATACAAATACACCATAGGCTTGCCCCCTTCAAAGTGGGTGAAAACTAGTATAGGAGGAGTTTTAAGAAGAAAGGGATGTTTTCTGGCAACTAAATCCACCAAAAAGGTTGTTTCAATCTAGAAAGTAGAAGAGAGAAAAATTTTGGGAACCATGGGAGCATTTTTTCCCTAGATCAAAAGCTTTATTTTGGATAGATCTGCTCCTTGAGAGAGGAGCAACCGTCCTTCCTATTCCCCTTCTCCAAGAACGCCCGACACTTCACCCATCACAAACCTAATCATCCTCTCATCTACGAGAGGATCATCATCCTTGAATTCCAAAAAGAAAGCTGATAGTAGCCCACTCCATTAACAACCTCCAGCCACCACCTCAAGAAAAGGGAACGAAGACGACGTAGTTTGGGGCTGAGCAACTTGAAATTTCTATTAATATATTTCAAATGTATTTCAATGTATCTTGATGTATTTCCATCTATTTCATTGTATTCATTGTCTTTTTCCCGCATTGTATTTCAATGTATCTCGCCGTATTCCATGTATTTCATTGTATTCAATGTCTCGTTGTATTCTGTGAATGTATTCATATATTTTTTCTAATTAATATAATTTATGTATTCAGATGTATCATATAATTTCTCTGAATATTGCTATATTTTTGGGGTATTTTTCGATTGAGAATCTTTTTTATAACTGAAAATACAAAATTTGTGTATTATAATTGAGTTTGTTGAGTTATATTAGGAGTATATTATGTTAATTGATTCACTTTCCGTTTAAAAGTAACGTAATCCCCTGTTTCACGCAGTGAATACAGTCGAATACAATAATCTGTCCTACTGTAATCCCATGTTTCACGCAATACAATCAAATACACTCGAATACAAAAAATTATCTAGCGGTAATTCCCTGTTTTACGCCTAGAAATACTACTGTATTTATAAATACAGTAGCTTAAATACATCGAATACACTCTAAAAAATCTGAAAACATAGTTATAGGAAGTAATATAGTAAACGGTAGCTACAACTAGCTAATAACCACTAAAAACATAGTGATTTCTTAAAGTTCCTCAAATAAAAACCAGGCAGAAAGATCAACAAAGCAACAACAAAAAATGAAAAGTAAAACCAAAATAAATTTCCAATAATGAGGTAATTCATGAGCTAATAAGGGAAACCAACTATAGGAAGTCCATCACGAACAACAAAAGGTATGAACTGGAGTGAACAAAGTCCAAAACACGAAATTTGATTATGAGAATTATTGATGTTGGAAGAAAGAATTTGACTTATATATAATACAATAGTATGGAACTTTAATTTGAAACTGAAAAGTCTATTTCTATAAAAATTTGGCTACAAATTCTATGTAGACATAAATTAAGTAGCTAGCAAATTTAAAATTCTAAACGAAAAACTACAACTTTGAAT
This sequence comes from Nicotiana noctiflora, assembly GCA_032618575.1. Classification (NCBI taxonomy): domain Eukaryota; kingdom Viridiplantae; phylum Streptophyta; class Magnoliopsida; order Solanales; family Solanaceae; genus Nicotiana; species Nicotiana noctiflora. Next base: position 46,995 of record JASVEL010003490.1, read on the forward strand.
TAGTGATCCAACGTATTTTCATTCTGATTAATCTTGTCCAACTGTTCACAAATCAGGACCGATTGACATGATTTGGTACTATCTCCGTTTTACCTTTCTTGTTCAATTATTCGCAAGTCATGATGGATCGATGTCACTTAATAATAAAAAAAATTGCAATTAATTAAGAAAATAGCTCCAATTAAGACTAACACTCTAGAAGAACTTAAGATAATTAGGTGCGTGTTATGAATAATATTGACATAAAATAGGAGATTTAATCTTTCAATTATTCTCAACATGGGCATCCAATGTAGTATCCAATGTAGCATCCAATGTACAAATTATTCATAACACTCCCCCTTGGATGTCCATGTAACATAATGTGTCTCACTAAGAACTAACAAAAAAAATATTGGAATATACATAGTTATTTATAATACATTGCTTGCTGCCTCATTATAAACCTTACTAAGGAAAACCCAGTGGGACAAAACCTTGGCTAAGGAAAAGAGTGCAGCATGTACTTACTCCCCCTGATGAAAAATCACTTAATGTTTCGAAGACGACGCATTCCAATCTTATATATCTGCTTTTCAAATATTGAGGTTGGTAATGCCTTAGTGAACAGATCAGCCAAATTATCACTTGAACGAACTTGTTGTACATCTATTTCACCACTCTTCTGAAGATCATGAGTGAAAAAGAATTTTGGTGAAATGTGTTATGTTCGATCTCCTTTGATATATCCTCCTTTCAATTGAGCTATGCATGCAACATTGTCTTCATACAATATTGTTGGAATATTCTCTTTCGAAGAAATACCACATGTTTGCCTGAATGTGTTGAGTTATAGATCTTAACCAAACGCATTCTCGACTTGCTTCATGAATGGCTATTATCTCCGCATGATTTGAAGAAGTAGCAACCATAGTTTGTTTTGTCGAACGCCATGATATGGTTGTACCTCCACTTGTAAATAAATAGCCTGTCTGAGATCGACCTTTGTGTGGATCAGACAAATATCCTACATCCGCATAACCAATCAATGATGGCTTGGATTCATTTGAATAAAATAAACCCATATCAATGGTCCCTTGGAGGTATCTAAATATATGTTTAATACCATTCCAGTGTCTTTGTGTTGGCGAAGTACTAAATCTTGCCAATAAGCTTACCGAGAAAGCTATATCTGGTCGGGAATTATTAGCAAGATACATTAATGCCCCAATTGCACTAAGATATGGTACTTCGACACCAAGAAGCTCTTCTTCATTTTCATGATGTCGGAATGGATCTTTCTTTATATCAAGTGATCTCACAACCATCGGGGTACTCAATGGATGTGCTTTATCCATATAGAATCGCTTTAAAATCTTTTCGGTGTATGTTGATTGATGGACAAATATTCCATCTTTCATATACTCAATTGGTAGACCAAGATAAAATTTTGTCTTTCCAAGATCTTTCATTTCAAATTCTTTCTTCAAACAGTCTACTGTTTTTGGAAGCTCCCCAGGAGTTCCAATGATATTTAAATCATCAACATATACGGCGATTATAACAAATTCAGATCCAGACCTTTTTATAAAGACACAGGGACAAATTGGATCATTCTTGTACCCTTCTTTCAACAAGTATTCACCCAGACGATTGTACCACATACGACCTGATTGTTTCAATCCGTACAAAGATTTCTGAAGCTTTATTGAACAAGTTTCTTGAAAACCTTTATATGCTTCTAGCACTTTAAATCCCTCAGGTACTTTCATAAAAATTTCGCTGTCTAATGATCCATACAAATAGGCTGTAACAACATCCATTAGATGCATACCAAGTTTTTCTTGCACCGCCATATTTATGAGATACCTGAAGGTGATAGCATCCACTACAGGAGAATATGTCTCCATATAATCAATTCCAGGCCTTTGGAAAAACCCTTGTGCCACAAGTCGTGCTTTATATCTAACGACTTCATTTTTATCATTTCATTTTCGCACAAAAACCCATTTATACCCTACTGGCTTTATGCCTTCAGGCGTTCGAACTATAGGTCCGAAGACTTCACGTTTTCCAAGTGAAGTTAACTCTGCCTGGATAGCGTCTTTCCATTTTGGCCAATCATTTCTCTGTCTACATTCATTGATAGATTTTGGTTCAAGATCCTCATCTTGTTGCATTATTTCAATAGCAACATTATAAGCAAAAATGTTATCGATAACAATATTATTTCGGTTCCATCTTTTCCCAGTTGAGACGTAACTTATTGATATCTCTTCATTTTTATTATTTTCAGGTACCTGGACCTTCCCCAAGGTCTTATCATTTGTTACATCTTGGGGCTCTTCTTGAGCCACTACCTCTGTGTTATGTTTACTTTGATCACTTGCTCCTTTTCTTCTTCGAGGATTTTTGTCTTTAGAACCGATTGGTCTACCATGTTTCAAGCAAGGCTTAAGCTCATTTGCTTTAATTAATTGTCCTTCCGGGATATCAACTCGAATTGGAGCATTAGCAGCTGGAATATGTGACTTAGTCACCCTTGGTAGGTTAGTGAATGCATCTGGCAATTGATTTACAATATTTTGCAAATGAATAATCTTTTGAACCTCTTGTTCACATTGATTTGTTTGAGGATATAAATGAGACAGTGATAATGCATTCCAATCTATCTTCATTTTCAGCTGCTTATTTTCTCCCCCTAATGTTGGATATATTGATTCATCAAAATGGCAATCAGAAAATCTTGCCGTAAATAAATCTCCAGTCATTGGCTCTAGATATTTTATAATAGAAGGAGATTCATATCCAACATATATCCCCAACCTTCTTTGGGGACCCATCTTTGTGCGTTGTGGTGGAGCAATTGGAACATATGTCGCACAACCAAAGATCCTAAGATGGGAAATATTTGGCTCCCGACCAAAAGCCAACTGCAATGGGGAGACTTTATGATAACTTGTGGGCCTTATCCGCACAAGTGCTGCTCCGTGCAAAATAGCATGACCCCATACTGAAATGGGAAGTTTTTTTCTCATAAGCATTGGTCTAGCAATTAATTGGAGGCGTTTGATCAATGATTCTTCTAGACCATTTTGTGTATGAACATGAGCAACCGGATGCTCAATTGTTATCCCAGTTGAAATACAATAATCATTAAAGGCTTGGGATGTAAACTCACCAACATTGTCAAGACGAATTGTCTTAATTGCATAATCTGGAAATTGTGCTCTTAACTTTATTATTTGAGCCAACAATCTCGCAAATGCCATATTACGAGTTGATAGTAAACACACATGTGACCATCTTGTAGATGCATCTACCAAAACCATATAATATTTGAATGGTCCACATGGAGGGTCAATGGGCCCACATATATCACCCTGTATACGTTCCAGAAATGCGGGGGATTCCATCTTAACTTTAATAGTTGATGGTCTAATAATTAACTTTCCTTGAGAACATGCAGCACAAGAGAATTCCTAAAATTGAAGAATCTTTTGATTCTTCATTGCATGTCCATGTGAATTCTCAATTATTTTACGCATCATATTAGAACCAGGATGGCCTAATCGGTCATGCCAAATAATAAAATTATCTTGATTAGTAAACTTCTCATTTACTACGGCATGTGTTTCAATCCTGCTAATACTTGTATAGTACAAGCCGGAGGAAAGAGCAGGTAACATTTCAAGCACATATTTCTTACCGGACATTATTGTAGTAATATAAATATATTCAATCTTTTCATTATTGGTAGTCTCAATATGATAGCCATTTTGGCGAATATCTTTGAAACTTAATAAGTTTCTTTGAGATTTACTACAATATAGTGCTTCATCAATAGCCAAATTTGTTCCTCCCGGTAGTAATAAATTGGCTCTTCCAGAACCTTCAATTAATCTTGTACTACCGGATATTGTATTAACATCCGCTTCTTTTATTACCAAATAAGAGAAATATCTCTTATCTTTTATAATAGTGTGTGTTGTAGCACTATCCAGAAGACATATATCATCTTTATTAATCTTGAGTCCAACTGAAGACTGGGAATGTTCATATTCTTCATAAAAAAAGGACAAATAATACATTATAAGAAATATGAAAGTCAAGCAAAAAAAAACATTAAGAAATACATTAGGAATGTAGAAAACTAGCAACACATGATGCATTAGGAAAATACACTCAAGAAAAATAAACTAGTTGCAAACATAAAAATAACAACTTTTATAGCTTCATTCCCCAGTAAGATGATTAGTTCTTCAGTCAATATCCTCGAAGAAGTCTCCAACTTCTAAATGAGTAATATTTGTTAGGCCTTCAAAATCATCATCTTTATATGCAAGATGTGCCTTAGAATCATATTTATTTGAGGGACCTGCTTCATCATTATTATTTTAAAAGGTCAAGTGTGCCTCCACATTATTTTCCCTTTTCTTGAGAGAGGCTTGATAAAGTTTAACAAAATGCTCTAGCGTACGACAAATGCGTGCCCAATGACCTCTCATACCACATCGGTGACACATACTAGCTTTACCTTTTGAATGATTAATTTGAGAACCCTTATTGTTCTCCAATTTATTTTCACCATAATGACGATAATTGTTTCGCCCCCTGCCACATCCACGTTTACGACCATGTCCACGACCACGGTAATTATTTTGTTTTCTTTCAAACTTATCATATGTTGCTACAACATTCACTTCCGGAAATGGAGTTGACCCAGTGGGACGGGCTTCATGATTTTTCATTAACAGAGTATTATTCTGCTCAGCCATGAGTAGGCATGTGATTAACTCAGAATATTTCTTAAAACCTTTTTCACGGTAATGCTGTTGTAGCACCACATTTGAAGCGTGAAAAGTAGAAAATGTTTTTTCCAATAAGTCCTCATCTGTGATAGTGTCTCCACATAATTTTAATAGAGAACTTACTTTAAAGATAGCAAAATTATACTCACTTACGGTTTTAAAGTCTTGCAACCTTAAATGTATCCACTCATACCGAGCTTTCGGTAATACCGTAAGTTTTAGGTGGTCATATCGATCCTTTAAACTAATCCATAATTCAAGTGGATCTTTTACAGTTAAATATTCAGTTTTTAACCCTTCATGTAGATGATGACGAAGAAAAATCATGGCCTTCGCTTTATCCTGATTTGATGCTTCATTTCCTTGTATAATAGTATTTCCAAGACCTTTAGCGTCAAGGTGAATTTCAGCATCAAGAACCCATGATAAATAGTTCCTCCCGGTGATGTCAAGTGCAACAAATTCAAGTTTTGATAAGTTTGACATAGTGAAAACTATCATAAAAGATGAATAAGTTAGAGAAATAATTAAATAATTAATGATAACAAAACGATTTAGATAAAAGAAATAAAAATAGAACTATATCATGTTAACAATCTACTATTTTTTTTTCATAAAGTAGAAGCTTTTCACTTTATATTATTGATATATATGTGTTAATAGAATTGAACGTGAGTAACATTATTTATGTCCCAATAAATATAAAGCAATTAAACTATAAAATTATTACTTATCAGTTCATTTCTCACTGTAAGAATATTTAAACAAATGGAAATGCAATTATTAGTAATGTGAATGAATTTAATTAGAAATTTAAATATCAAAGTAATGTTGACAATAAATAAGTGAAGTACTAAAATAAATACTCAACTTTGAACATGTTATTAGTTGTAGTGAATATATAATGTATACACAACATACATATGCATACATGATAAACAAAAATGTGAAACAGACGAAAAAAAAAGGAAACAACAACATGAATTATGTAAATTATCAAATATTGCAAAGAAAAATTTGGGTTGTAAGAGTTAAACATATGATATGTACTGCGATAAAAAAAATTATTATAATAATACATACGTTAATCAAATATGGCTCAACTTAGCGGGAGTTAAGAATAAAATTAGAGCTTCGTGCTGATAACATGTTGTAAAATAAAAGCAATGCAGTAAAATATAAATAAGAAGAGATAGAAAGAAGGGAGAAGAGTTTTGTTTTATGTCAATCTTCTTTGCTTTTTATGCCTATAAAAGGCCATGTAATTGCAATGGAAAAATACACCAAAGTGAAAGAACAAAACTCTTCTCTCTTCTTTCTATCTCTTCTTATTTATATTTTAATGCATTGCTTTTATTTTACAACACAATCAGAAAATCCAACATTAGGGGGAGAAAATAAGCAGCTGAAAATGAAGATAGATTGGAATGCATTATCACTGTCTCATTTAGATCCTCGAACAAATCAATGTGAACAAGAGGTTCAAAAGATTATTCATTTGCAAAATATTGCAAATCAATTGCCGGATGCATTCACTAACCTACCAAGGGTGACTAAGTCACATATTCCAGCTGCTAATGCTCTAATTCGAGTTGATATCTCGGAAGGACAATTAATTAAAGCAAATGAGCCTAAGCCTTGCTTGAAACGTGGTAGACCAATCGGTTCTAAAGACAAAAATCCTCGAAGAAGAAAAGGAGCAAGTGATCAAAGTAAACATAACACAGAGGTAGTGGCTCAAGAAGAGCCCCAAGATGTAACAAATGATAAGACCTTGGGGGAGGTCCAGGTACACTGAAAATAATAAAAATGAAGAGATATCAATAAGTTACGTCTCAACCGGGAAAAGATGGAACCGAAATAATATTGTTATCGATAACATTTTTGCTTATAATGTTGCTATTGAAATAATGCAACAAGATGAGGATCTTGAACCAAAATCTATCAATGAATGTAGACAGAGAAATGATTGGCCAAAATGGAAAGACGCTATCCAAGCAGAGTTAACTTCACTTGGAAAACGCGAAGTCTTCGGACATATAGTTCGAACGCCTGAAGGCATAAAGCTAGTAGGGTATAAATGGGTTTTTGTGCGAAAACGAAATGATAAAAATGAAGTCGTTAGATATAAAGCATGACTTGTGGCACAAGGGTTTTCCCAAAGGCCTGGAATTGATTATATGGAGACATATTCTCCTGTAGTGGATGCTATCACCTTCAGGTATCTCATAAATATGGCAGTGCAAGAAAAATTTGATATGCATGTAATGGATAATGTTATAGCCTATTTGTATGGATCATTAGACAACGAAATTTTTATAAAAGTACCCGAGGGATTTAAAGTGCCAGAAGCATATAAAAGTTTTCGAGAAACTTGTTCAATAAAGCTTCAGAAATCTTTATATGGATTGAGACAATTAGGTCGTATGTGGTACAATCGTCCGAGTGAATACTTGTTGAAAGAAGGGTACAAGAATGATCCAATTTGTCCCTGTGTCTTTATAAAAAGGTCTGGATCTGAATTTGTTATATCGCCATATATGTTGATGATTTAAATATCATTGGAACTCCCGGGGAGCTTCCAAAAATAGTAGACTCTTTGAAGAAAGAATTTGAAATGAAAGATCTTGGAAAGACAAAATTTTGTCTTGGTCTACAAATTGAGTATATGAAAGATGGAATATTTGTCCATCAATCAACATATACCGAAAAGATTTTAAAGCGATTCTATATGGATAAAGCACATCCATTGAGTACCCCGATGGTTGTGAGATCACTTGATATAAAGAAAGATCCATTCCGACCTCATGAAAATGAAGAAGAGCTTCTTGGTGCCGAAGTACCATATCTTAGTGCAATTGGGGCATTAATGTATCTTGCTAATAATTCCCGACGATATATAGCTTTCTCGGTAAGCTTATTGGCAAGATTTAGTACTTCGCCAACACAAAGACACTGGAATGGTATTAAACATATATTTAGATACCTCCAAGGGACCATTAATATGGGTTTATTTTATTCAAATGAATCCAAGCCATCATTGATTGGTTATGCAGATGCAGGATATTTGTCTGATCCACACAAAGGTCGATCTCAGACAGGCTATTTATTTACAAGTGGAGGTACAACCATATCATGGCGTTCGACAAAACAAACTATGGTTGCTACTTCTTCAAATCATGCAGAGATAATAGCCATTCATGAAGCAAGTCGAGAATGCGTTTGGTTAAGATCTATAACTCAACACATTCAACAAACATGTGGTCTTTCTTCGAAAGAGAATATTCCAACAATATTGTATGAAGACAATGCTGCATGCATAGCTCAATTGAAAGGAGGATATATCAAAGGAAATCGAACAAAACACATTTCACCAAAATTCTTTTTCACTCATGATCTTCAGAAGAGTGGTGAAATAGATGTACAACAAGTTCGTTCAAGTGATAATTTAGGTGATCTGTTCACTAAGGCATTACCAACCTCAATATTTGAAAAGCTGATATATAAGATTGGAATGCGTCGTCTTCGAAACATTAAGTGATTTTTTATCAGGGGGGAGTAAGTACATGCTGCACTCTTTTCCTTAACCAAGGTTTTGTCCCACTAGATTTTCCTTAGTAAGGTTTTTAATGAGGCAGCAAGCAATGTATTATAAATAACTATGTACATCCCAATATTTTTTTTTGTAAGTTCTTAGTGAGACACATTATGTTACATGGACATCCAAGGGGGAGTGTTATGAATAATTTGTACATTGGATGCTACATTGGATACTACATTGGATACTACATTGGATGCCCATGTTGTGAATAATTGAAAGATTAAATCTCCTATTTTATGTCAATCTTCTTTGCTTTTTATGCCTATAAAAGGCCATGTAAATGCAATGGAAAAATACACCAAAGTGAAAGAACAAAACTCTTCTCCCTTCTTTCTATCTCTTCTTATTTACATTTTACTGCATTGCTTTTATTTTACAACAGTGCGCAGATTTAGATCAGGTTCGAAAATATGATAAATCTTAATTTATAGCAAAAAGAAAAACAAAATGGAATTTGGTTTATAGAATATCAAATTTATGTAAACATAATACTTCCTTTTTCTGCTCGAAAAGGCAACTACAATTAGCAGAAGAATACGCAGATTTAGGCAAAGCACATCAAGTTCCAAAAGTGATAAACCTTAATTTTTCAGCAAAAGAAAACAAAAATGGGACTTGGTTTATAAAATAGCAAATTTATGTAAACAACTTACTTTCCTTTTCTGCTTGAAAAGGCAACTATATTATCAGAAGATCATTCGTGAAACAAAAGGAACTTATTTTTGCACAATTTTAAAATTAAAGATCAGGGAGTTACATATTTAACTTTGTATTTATTATTTAAAAGTCATTTTTCTTTTCTTTTTTTGTTACATAAACGTCATCCAAAATTTTGTGTTGATTATCCAAAAGTCACTTTTCTTTCTTTTGTTACACAAAAATTATTTTACTATGCTCTAGTTATCACAATAGTCACTTTAATCAGATTTTACAAACCTTTTACTTGAAAAGTCTATTATGCCATTGACATTATAAATCCGCTCCTTTATACAATGCCTTCTATATTATACTTTTATCCAAATATTTTACTTATAATTAAAATAGCTTAATATTATTTTATTTTGTCTTTTATAATATATTCGTACTTTTAATTTTTTCTTAACACAATGTTGATTGATTTTTATGTAACAAAAAGTAACAAAATAACTTTCGCTAATGAACACAAAATTAAATAACCACCGATGAAAAATACTCCAATAAGAACAAACAAATGAAAATTGGAATCAAAGATTTAACTAGTTAAGATGACTCCATAGTAACCAACTAACCAGAATTATAGGGTTCGAATGTGGAACTTCGAACGTGGATTCACCTGTCAAGAATCAAATAAAGTAAAGCATGATAATAGTTTTTTTTATTTAAATCTGTTTTGTTACCAACAACTCAATAGAATATGAGATAATAACTTCACATAGGTAAATCCATCTTCACAATCAATTCATCAAGTAATTATAATGCAACAAATCACGTAAAATGGATGACACACATAAAAACTCACAAATCGTTCCAGCACAAACATAACAACAGGCACTCTGATGTGCCACAGATCATAATCACACATAATCCTTATGACGTCACGTGAGCTTCACCTTTAAAATATTTTTTTTTGAAATAGCTGCATGCGCTTTATCCCCTTATCTCGATCTGTGTGCATCACAATCAGGGGTGGCCGAAGGGTAAGGCTACTAAAGTTATTGCTTTAAGCCCCCTAAACTATAGGAGCCAAAAAATATTACTCGGGGTTAGAGGTGTCTAACGGGTGGGCCGGGCCGGTTCAGGTCCAATTTTTTTGAACCCGTACGGGTTCCTTACCGGGCCGGTTCCGGGCTCCTTCATAGCGGGCTTAACGGGTTGGGGTATTTTCGGGTAAAAATTGACCCGTACGGGTTACGGGTTAAAGGGGCCGGGCCGGGCCGGGTTTTACGTTTTTTTTAATTTTTTTGTAAATTCGTATAACTATTATAATTTATTTTAATAGTTTGTAACTTTGTATTAATTTAAAGAACACAAAGTAAATGAGAAAAACTTGCACTTATAAAGTTTTAATGTAAGACTTTAAGTTTGTATTTCAAAATTAAGTTAGACTTATAAAGTTTCAATTTAAGAGTTTAAGTTATAATTTAAAAATTGAAGTTTCAATTTAAGACTTTAAGTTTGAACTTTGAAACTTTGAATATAAAAATTGACGTTTCAATTTAAGACTTTAAGTTTGAATTTCTAAATAAAAGTTTCAATTTAACACTTTAGGTTTGATTTTCAAAATTAAAGTTTCAATTTAAGGATTTAAGTTTGAAACATTGAAGTTTGAATTTCAAAATTAAATTGTTAAAGTTTCAATTTAAGATTTTAAGTTTGAATTTCAAAATTAAAATGTTAAAGTTTCAATTTAACACTTTAACTTTGAATTTCAAATTTAAAGTTTCAATTTAAGTTATATTAAGAATTTGTATTACTTTAAAATATAAATTAAAGAATAGAAGGAATATGATAAAAATTGCACTTGCTGCAAATTGCAAGTGCTTCTTTTATTTCATATTTCATAACTCAAATTTGAAACTTACAAATTGAATGTTTACATCTTGTAATACTTGAACAAATAACAATAAGTAAATTCAAATATTTTGCATTGCTCTGCTAAGTTCGTCATAATCAATATGAACTGATTGGCCTTCTTCTAGAGTATTTAATTCGGATGGGTGACCACTTGTTAATATATCTCCAAGTTCCTCGTCTTCTGGGCGATCAACATCTTCATGTCCTTGATTTCTTCTTTCCGATCTAATCCAATCTCTCATACATACTAAAACTTCCAAAGCATTGCTTCCCAATGAGTGACGCGTATCTCCAAGTCGTTGTCTTGCTTGGCTAAATGCACTCTCGGATGCAACAGTTAAAATTGGCACATTCATCACGTCCCTAGCCGTTGCGTAGAGAACAGGAAATTGCTTTCCATTTTCATGCCACCACCCCAACGGTGAAAAATCCTTTGTGCGAGGCTCATTTTGTTTCTGCAAGTAGAATTGAAGTTCATCGATGTTCCTGCAACTTGTTTGAGTGTTAGAAAAAGTAGAAAAAATATTAAAACTTTCATCTAATCCTTCATCTTCAGTCACTGTAGCAGAAGTGCTACATTGCATAATAGAATTATTAACATTACCTGCAACTATATCAATTACATTTGCATAATAATTATATAATTGTGCTGTAAATAATCATTTAAACTGTTCATAGAAGTATATAAATTTGCATCTCACTCTATCAGAACCTTCAATTAATTCAAAAAAATTCCAAACCTTACTTCTTTTTCTACGATTACTCGTCGGAACCGTAGGTGGTCTACCCCCGGTGCCACGAGGCCCACGACCACCACCCCTTGTACCAACTCCAACACTACCTACCCCAGCACTAGGTGCACTAGTAGGTGTAGCGGATATCTCTTCTTCAATTCCTATTTCATTATCTTCTATTCCATAATCTTCTTGTAATTGATCATAATCTATATTTTCATTAGGCGTTGTTTCGGGAACAATAGATATTGGGCTATTACTACCAGATGCTGAAGAATTACCTCTACTTTTACTCCCCCTACCAGTAACTTTTCTACACGCTTTTTTAGCAACACTAAACATATTGTAAAATTTAAGGAATAAATAAGCTCAAAATAAATATGCAATTAAAATATTAATAAGAGAAAGAGTTGGAGGGAGTGCACCGAATTGGAGCACTTGGTTATGCAATTCCGAATTTTCGATGTTACCACGAACAAACGTCAAGCCAATATTCCAACTTGAAGTTCAAAACCCGAATGATAAAATACTATAATTGAATTTCAATTATTCAACAAAAATGAGCCAAATAAATTCGAAGATGAAATGAGAAATTATTAAGACTTGAAGTCTTGAACTAGATAATTAGAGAATAGGTGAATGAGAGAATTTGAGATTGAGATGAGAATTTTGAGTGAGAAATGAAGAGGGGGGAGGGGTATTTATAGATTTACATAAGGCTACATTTGTAAATTAAAAATGTGTTAAAAATTAAAAAAAATGGCCAAAACTTCAATAAATCCGTTGGCCAACGGATTTTTTCTGATATAGCCGTTTGGGGTGGGCCCCATATTTCTGAATTTAAAAAAAAAATAAAAAAAATATATATTACCGTTGAACCGGGCCGGGCCGGGCCGGTTTACCCGTTAAGGGTACTATTAGCCGGACCGGGCCTACCCGGTTCCGGTTACCCGTTATTATATTTTTTCCGGAACTAACCCCTACCCCATAAAAACCCAGCCCACCCAGCCCCTTCTCAACCGGTCCGGGCCGGTTCCGGTTTCTGCCGGTCTGGGCCGGTCCGGAACCGGTCCAACCCGGCCCGTTTAACAGGTTTACTCGGGGTATACTATATTATTATGCATAACTAATTACCTCGAAAATATGAGTAACAATTAAATTTGATTTATGGTTTTAAAGATATGTGATTTAATTCAATACCAATTAGTAATAAAGAAATATGAAGTAGAAATGAAAGATAGAAGTGAATCACCAATGATACGTAGCAGCAGTGGCCTCGAGATGGTGACATCGAGGTGGTTTAGGGCAGTAAGAACAATTAAGTAGAAAAATAAAAGTAACAATAGTTAAGCTAAAGGACAATTCTGATGAACAGTAGGCAAAAAGTAGAGAGTATATTCTTTTCTTAGTAAAAAGGATGGTCTTACAAATGATTGGGGTCCCCTTTATATAATAGAGGAATCCCTAAATAAGGTATATTTCCATCTATAATAAACAACCATCTAGCCGTATAGTACGGAATAGTACAATCATATTCCGAGATCCACGCTATGACTTTAGGGACGTGGCAGGAATCTAGCTCGCTCTAGTACAAATTCATAATGGTACTATTTCGAGGTCGAGCACACTTGTCCTCGGTATCCCTCGAACTCCTGTCTCCAGGCATTACATTCCGTCTTCGAGCTCGAGTCTGGTCCACCAGTTTCGAACTTGACTTCTCCCAGACTCGGGCCTAGGGAAGAACCTCATGCTTCTACATAGGGGGCATATGATTTTGACCGTATACAGATAGTCCCCGTATTTCTTAGAATAAGATGATAAGAAACGATTTGCATCTCGACTTCCCCGAGCTTCTTATGATGATATCACGCCTGTGACGTAGGTGCTTGAAATGACCGGAAATGTCACATCGGTGCCCTTTCCCAAACTATCAAATGCGTGTTAGTGTTGGTTGGCCACTTGTGCCACCTATCCGTCGCCGCCTTTCTATAAATACAAGGCTATTCTATTGAAAAAAGAACTATGCTTTTTTCATATTTATCTACTTTTGATTTTCTATCTTTCTTGCTTCCTTCTTTAATCGTCCATTTCCATGGTTTGAACCTGCGAACACAAGGTCATATGGCAGCAACTTTACCATTTATGCCAAGGTTCCTTTTTTCAAAGCTTCGATTCGAAACAGCGTGAGAAGGGCGCCGAATCCTTCTCGCATCAGAAAATATGCGAACTTTACACTGCTACTCGTATCTCTCTTAACTTCAACCTGGTGTAATACTTCATTTCTTTTGCTCTCATGGAAAAGGTGGCACTATAGTCTACTAACTTTTGCATCCCACCCCAGAGCAATGTCCCAAGGATAAATATTCTTGGATCGTTGCTCGTGCATTTTCAACCATTTTGATTTTTCTTGTGATAGAAGGTGAAGCTACATCTTCTGGTCTTCCCTTCTGGTCTTTTTCTTTTGCTTCTCTTTTTTAACGGTTTATGACCCAAAATTTCAACGGAATGCTCAATCCTCGTTGCTAGAAATATAGTTACATTCATCGAGGGTTTTCTGCCCTAAATCTCATCGGTCGCATAGATATTTTCAAAGATCAAAAGTGGGGTCCCCGGGGAGGAGGTTCCTTAAGATGACGCTCTTGAGGGCATGGCCTTAAAAATGGATTATGTTCTTGGCTTTTGTTTCTTGCTTATTTTTTCCCGTGTGAATACCCTTCGTGGATATTGTAGTTATATTTTGTAACCATCTTTTTTAAATATAAAAGGATCTCTTTGTCCCATTTTGACTCCTGTTGAATTTCATTCTATCTTTATCTACGAAAAAATACGATTGCATAACTCCGGTGACTGGCTAGAATACCAGACTGAGGAAATAATAAACCCTTAGGTTTTTAATCGATTAATATAATACCCTTTAAGGTTCTTGTTAATCCTTGAACTGAGCTCAAATCGATTTGATACGAATTCAGAACATCGGGATTCCCGACTCCTAGTTAGATGAGAGCATGATCTCGAATTTAAAATAAAGTTAGCCCCTAGGCTTTTATAAGTAATCCCCGAGTGAGAAATTTCTCAAAATCAAATATGGAAGAATTTCTAATTTCCTTTTACCAAAAGCAAAACCCAACTTAGGTAATTATATTGCCCCTTTCCTTCAAGAGTTAGGAAAACCAAATATGGTAAGATAATTATGGCAAACACCTAACATTTAACCGAATGTCAAAATGTGTATAGAAATTCAAAAAAACAAATTAAGTTGACTTCATACAAATAAAAATCAAGCAGAAAGATCAACAAAGCAACAGCAAAAAATGAAAAGTAAACGAAAATAGAACTCCAATATGAGGTAACTCATGAGCTAATACGGGAAACCAAACTGGAATAATACAAACTTCAACAGAAAACATGAAATTTGGAACGCCAAACGAGAAAAAAGAATTAAAAAAAATAGAGCAAATCTAGTAACAGATTGAGACATTTAATTGTAGATCCTAAGAGCTTCGAGAAACAACCTGCACAAAAAGGATACGATAATTATATACGAAAGTGGGAAGAAAGAATTCACTTAAATACACTAATAATATAGAGTATTTTACATAATTCATGTATCTTTTATATAGCAGGTAATTCAATAGTTATTTGTAGTTATCTTTTACGTGACCTGAAAATAAAAAAAATTATTTCGCACAGTGAGTTAAGCTACCAAATAATTTTCAAATTTACATTATAAAGTCTTAGTGAGCGTTGTAACCTTACATGATTTTGGGGTACCATAAACCAAACCAAACAAAACCAAAACTAGTGGTTTGACGGTTTTTCTTTCTTATGTGAAGAATCTTCAAGCCGATGGGGCCTAATTCTTTTGAATGAATCGTAACTTTTTAGATGAGATCGTCTCACATTGCAGTAGACGGAATTCTTAGGTTTGACTTTCATTACGATTAATTATCAAAACATTTACGTGTAATGCCTATGAAAAGAAAATCGGGCTCGCATGTAAGGAATAAATTAAGGAAATAATTAAATAAATAAAAATGTCATTTCTCTAGTAATTTAAACTTTTAGATAAATAATTACATACTTCTAACATATTTTACTTTAATCCTTTAATGTTTACATATTAAATTGATGGTAAAAGAAACACTTGAATATTTCACTAATTTGTTCCGTAGTACGTCAAACATAAATTAAAGCTTCAAATATTAGAAGGCAGAATAGCCTAATAAAAACTTATACTTTTTCCGCTTTGTTATTTCGGTCTTTATACTTTATGAAGTTTCACCCAGACGCTTGTAGTTTTCAAAACACATTATTTTAAATTTCTCTAACCGTTGACTAAGCATATGTGACAACTTCATTACTGAGTTAAACAAAATACGTGAATTTCGCACGTATAACGAGAATAAATATAAAAGAGTTAGATTAAAATTGATTAAAAAAATAAGAAAAAATAAAAAAAATAAGTAAAAGTAAAAAAATAAAAGAATAAAATAAGAAAAAATAAAAATCTCTGTTCTTTCTTATTTCCCTATCCCCTCCCCCATTTTTTTCTCTTTCTTTCCTTCTCTTTTATCGTTCTTTCCCACTCCTCCTCCATTTTTCTTTTTTCTTTCTTTTCCTTTTCTGTTACCTCCCCCCCCCCCCCCCCCGCAATTTTTTTTCCTCTTTCTTCCGTTATTTTCGGACTTCCCATTTTCACAAACCTTCAGTCAATGTTTGAGAAAAAAGTAGTAATTTTATTTTGAAAAGCAACCACTATTAATAATTTTGAGATGAATTAGATCTATGTTTATTGAATGTTCTAGAGGTGTACAATATAGAATGTGGGCATATGGATTCTTATTACGAAGGCACCTGCATTTTTTCGACCACTACTTCTGAAAATTTTTTGATTGAAATCTGTCTAGCGATGAGGTGTTTCATTGGTAAAAATTTCTGAAAGGGAGATGGACAATACAAAGTTGAAAAATGGTGGATTTTAGTTGTCCACTATGGTGTTGCCGCCGGTAAAGGCGGTAAACCGTGGTGTTATTTCTGCTCTAAAAACTAAAGATAGGCGGTCAAGGGTGAGGGAGGAGTAAAAAAAGGAAAAAATTAAATTTTTGAAATTAAATAAAAAAATAATGATGTGTCATTTAAAATCTGATGTGGAGTACGATGTGTCATCCACATCGTGCGTTTGAAGAACACGCGAGGCCGGAGGGGTTTAAAATAATATATTCTGAAAACTACAAGTATCTCGATGAAATTTCGTAGAGTATCGGGACCAGGATGACAGAGCGGGACAAATAAAAATGTTTATCAGGCTATTTTGTCATATTAGAATATAAAACTTCATTTCATTTAGTGATTCTTAATTTAAAAATGAACGTAAAAATTAAAACAAATCAACTATTGTTAAAAGTACAAACCAAAAAATGAATATTAAAGCGTAACCATTAAAATAATGTTCGATATATTGTTCAAAATTATAAAAAAAAATAACTTTTATGAATTGTTTAATACTCCCTCCATTTCGGAAAAGGCTAAAATGTTTGAAGTATAATTAAGAGTCAAACCATTCAATTCTAAATCGTATTTGGAGATTGATTCCGTTAGCTCTATTTTCTCATACCATTTTATATGATATTATAATTCTTTGGAATTCAAACATTTTTTCCTTTGATTAATTACGACTAATCTATTTTTGAAGTTGATTTCGTTGATGTTACTCGTGGTACGTGGTTTTATGTGATGACCCAAAAAAGGTCATCACTTGCTTTTAAAATTGAATTCAGTGTTCTGAAGCTTTAAAAACCTTTTTTAGTCTCGTCTTGATTTGTGTGCACACTCCGAACGTGTAGTCGAAAAGTTTAAATGAGAAAAACTTTGAAAATAATAAATTTTAACTATAAAATAAATTAATTTGATTTCGGTCAATATTTTTGATAAACGGACTCGGACCCATGATTTGACGGTCCCGGAGCATTCATAGAAAAATATGGGACTTAGGTGTATGCCCGGAATCGAATTCTGAGGTCCCAAGCCCTAGAAATGAATTTTTAAAAAAAAGTTATTTTTTGAAATTGGTTAAAAGAATTTGAAATGAAATTTGACTTGAACATGATGGTATCGGGCCCGTATTTAGGTTTAGGTGCATGTTACAAGTCTTATATATGATTTAAGATGATTCCGTATAATTTGGTGAAAAAAGGATATCATTTAACGTGATTCTGACCTAAATTGTAAAAATTGATGTTTTAAGAAGTTTGAGGATTTTTTTTGATTTTGAGGTTTAATTCGTTTTTATTGAGGTTATTTTGGCGATTTGATTGCACAGATAACTTCGTATGATGTAATTAAGTTAGTACATATGTTTGGATTCGAGCCCCGAGGGCTCGGGTGTGTTTTAGAAGGTTTTGGACTTATAAAAGGTTGCAAGTTTTTCTGCTGTTCAGTGCACAGGGATTTTGTTCTTCGTGTTCGCGTGGGCTCACTCACGAATGCGTAAGGAAAACATCCCAGGTACACAATTTCTTCTTCGTGAACGCGAAGCTGGGGGGGGGGGGGAGACTCTTCGCGAACGCATCCTTCCACTACGAACGCGTAAGGTTCTGGTGAGGGGTCACCAATTTGTTCATCGCGAATGCGGCCACTGGTCCGCGAACGTGTAGTCTTGAGGAGGCAAAGCTCCGCGAACGCGAGCCTTATTCCGCGAAACGCGATGGTCTATCAGATCTAACTCATCGCGAACGCGGTGAGTATTTTTGCCCAATTATTTTAAAAGAACATAAATAGTAGAATTACGGGACTTCTTCCAAAATTCATAACTTCTTCATTTTAACTCCAAATTGGGAAACTTTTGGAAGGGAATTTCACCACGAATTTATAGGTATGTAATCTTAAACTCATTTGTTTCAATTTTCATTAACACCCATTAGATTTCTAGGCTTAAATCATGCTCTTAGGGGTAGAAAATTAGGGATTTGGGTAGAGTTAGGGCTTTTTGATTATTTATGATTTAGACCTCATTTTGGGGTCGAATTTTAGAATAAATTATATATTCGGGCTCGTGGGTGAATGAGTGATCGGGTTTTGGTCCGAACCTCGTATTTCGACCAAGAGGCCCGGGGTCAATTTTTGACTTTTGGAAAGAATGGTTAGAAAGTTATAATTAAGTAATGGAATTGGATTGTTTAGCATATATTGATGTTATTAAGTTGATTATGTATAGATATAATTGATTTGGATCCGAATTCGAAAGGAAAGGCGGAATTTGAGAATTGAGTTGGCCCTTGAAGTTCGAGGAAAGTGTTCGGCCTAACCTTAGCTTGAGGGATTTGGAGTTGTGTCTTATTTGCTATTTTCTTCTTGTTGAGTACGGCGTATAGGCATGGTGACAAGTATTTATATATTGGTGTCGAGCATGACCGTAAGTCTTAAAATAAAATGTATTATGTTCTTAAATAATACTAGGGAAGTTTTAATTGATAATTTCCGATCTTGAGCAAGAATTGAGTTTATTCTAGTGGAAAGTACTTATGATTGGGCATTGGTAATAGCTGAGATGAGTTGAGTTAAGACTTGGTTATAGCTGATTCTCCCTAGCCGGGACGTATTTACTTGTACTGTTGAATTCCTTGCCGTGATAGGGTGGTTTATTGTTGATCCCTTGTCGGGACACTTGGTATTGTTATTATTGATATTACACATATGGATTGGGTTGCGTGCCACAACAAATATTAAATATGGATGGGGTTGCACGCTGCAACAATGTTATATATATTGGATCAGGTTGCACGCCGCAACTAACGTTATGATGGATCAGATTGCACGCCACAACAGTGTTAAATATTATATTGGATCGGGTTGAGCGCCAGAATATTATTTTTATTTTTTGGTTGTAGATTCTGAGTTGTTCTTTCATATCTCTATTTAATTTATGATGGATTTGACATTTTTCCCCATAGCATATACGCTCTCCCATTTAAACTGTTATTTCTGCTATTTTTCGTTGTATATTATATAACTGCACATGTTTATCTAGAGTCTAGTCCTAGCTCGTCACTACCTTGCTGCGGGTAGGCCAGACACTTAGCAGCACATGGAGTCAGTTGTGCTAATGCTACTGTCACACCTCCCTTTTTACTACCCCCGAAAGGACACAAAAATATGTGCTTGTAGAGTATACCTCGATGTTCAAATACCCGAGACGGATATAATAGCATAGAGGAAGGAGTTTTTCCACTTAAAGGACAATCGGTTCGGGATTTTGTTTTGAATTATCAGAGTCGCCACTTGAGAAAATAATGGTGTCCCAAGTCACCGGTTAATCCCGAATCCGAGGAATTTGACACTTTTATTAATGTCCGCGAAACAAAGATCTGGATAAGGAACTCTGTTAACCCGGGAGAAGGTGTTAGGCATTCCCGAGTTCCGTGGGTTTAGCACGGTTGCTCAATCATCGTTCTTGACTCTTGTTTGACTCATTACAGATTTTAACAACATATATGTACTTTTGCTTTAATATTTTATAGAATTGCGACATCGCGAAAACACACCTCGAGTCACACCGCAACCAGTACGCCTGTGACTTTTGGCATATTTCAGCTTAATCGGGATTTAAGATTTGAGTTGCACCAGGTGCACACTCGTTCATAGGAAAGTATATTAAGTCGTGCCCTAAACGGTCTATAGGCTTTGAATTATTTTGGGTAAGACTATGGAATTTACTATTAGTCTTCCCGGATCTAATTATGTTATCTTATTACTAAAGGGGGCCCCGCTTGTTTAATATCGTGCGAGGCTCATCCCAATTATTTTATTAAAGTCCGATCCTATTTATTCAGCTATATTTTCTATATATGTTTTTTTTCCTTAGCCAATCGGTACTACAGTACTAAGCCCAGGCCCTTTTCATTTTCTTTCTTCATTGGACTCGGAATCTTGTTTCTCCACTCAATTGGGCATCAGATCTGCCCAGGTCCCAAAGACCTAGGCCATTTTGAGCCTCCGTTCAATAGTTCATTCGATCTCGTGTGATAATTCAGGCCCACGCTACATATTGGGCCCAAACCAAATTGATGTAATAATAATAGACAATAATATGCAGAATTCATAATAGAAGCAGGCACTCAAAATTAGGAATGAAATCAAATCACTTTTATTTAATTATCAGGAGATGAAAACCGCTGTACAAGATGACTAATTTAACATTAAGCCATAAAAGTCCAATCCAAGTGAAGACCAACTATCCTTATATTTCTGTTCTAAGGGCTAATTTAAACCGATACTGGAATTATTAACCTAGAAAGTTAAAAGCAAATGATAAAACTACATGGGATTTTATTGAAACAAGTCTAAATACTTACAAATGATGACCAGATTATCTAGAGCTAATTGATTGGCGATATATATACAAGGTTATATTACTTGATCCTCCACAATTAATACTCGCTCATCATCACAAACCCAATCACAAATGACTCTTTACTCCTGTGATACTGCTTTTCCTTTTTAGATTATTTGTATCTATACACAATTTAACGTGATGAACTACTGACATTAATTCGAGCCAAGCTTATCTAATCTCACAAATCCGGTTTTAATTGAATTGCTACTTTATTTTTTGCTTGTTTCTCTTTTAACTTACACTAATCGAGCTATTGATTTCCAGATCCAATTATCTATGTGAGTCGTTTGAACTTGCTATTATCAGTTCATGTTAGAGTTATCCGAGCTTGTTTTACGTTTTATACCTATTTGACTAAGTGATTTACTGCTATGACTATACTGTCACTATTAAGCTATCTATTACACTGTTTTTGTTTTTGTTCTTCTACTACTACATTCTACAATACAATTAAAAACTACAAATCTAAGCTGATACTAAAGCTAATAAAAGAGCAAATGCAAAATACATGAAATCGTATGAATTTAAAATTGGACTTCATTTCATTTCAGCAATTCATCATTACAGCTTCATTTGAATCAGAAATTGTACCTGGATCAACAAAGTGAAGCCGATGAGTTCTAGGGGAATTAGGAGATAAGCAACAGCAGTGACTCAAACAGCAACGCAACAGTAGAAATTGAATCCCAAACGAGTACAGAACCACAACAACAAGCAAATAAGAAACCCAAACAGAATTCGAGCAGAAATCCACAGAAACAGGCAGCTAAAAAGATCTCCTCACTCGAAAATTTCCAGAAAACTACTTGCTTTTACTATATTTTTACTCTGAACTTTTCTTCTCCTAAACCAGCCTAAGAAATAATTGAAGAAGCCCCCTTATTCACTCTTTTCAGCAGGTATTTATAAGAGGGGAGTGGGCTGATGACTTGGGGAGAAAGTTAGGAATTAAATCCCACTTCTCCCCTCTTAAAATTATAAAACTTACACTTAAGCCCCAGAATTCTGTTATCAAAACCCTTCCAGCATGTGCTGGAAGGTTCTAAAGATTCCCTTTCTAGGCCTTTTACTAATATAACCTTGGGGGTTAAAGATTTTTACAGATTTGCCTTTTAGGGAGACCATTATACCCTTAAACTTCTGCAAAATTGCAGAAATCAGGGGTACAAATGACTCCATTAACCCCACATGTTTCAAACTATTTACCTATTTACCTTTTGGGCTTCCTTTTATGCCCCTAGTAAAAATGTTGTTTTACCCGACCTACCTAGGTCTGGAATCTAGCTTTTGGGCTTTATTTATCCTATGGCCAGTCCTTGCATTGGTATTTAAGGACTGGCCAGCTCTATTATTTAAAACTTAGCCTATTTTACTTCATTTTTAGCTAATTAACCTATTTAATTCCTTTTAAAACTATTTGCAGGACTAACCTGCTTTATTAATGCACTTAAACTATTTAACTTTTAGCCAGTCTCAAGTTGAGACTTAGCTTGGGTGATTAAACCCATTTACTGAACCCTAACTGGGCCCAAAGCCTTTGCAGGCTTGGCCACTTAAGGTTCGGGGCTCAAAAAGAGCCTAAGCAAGTATGAATTTGCAGACTTAGCCAATATTTGCACAACTAGTCCCTTTTGAGGTGGACTAGTGTGTTTGGACCTTTTGACTGATCACAGGCTGTGCTAAAGTCTTTGCAGACCTAGCCACCTGAGATTCAGGGCTCAAATGAGCCTTGGTGAGCGTGCATTGCAAGCTTAATCAGTTTTGCACAACTAGCCCTTTTTGAAGTGGACTAGTGTGTTTGGACCTTATAGAGTTGATCAACTTTGCAACGTTGACCACTCTTTGGTCAATTATTACCTAATAGCCTATTTTTGTTCATTTTCAGTTTTAAGCCTATTTAAAAACTAGCCATTTCATGGGATCTAACTCTAACAGCTATAGCCAATCCCCTAAGGTTGATGGGCATTAACACTGCTCATACTAACAATAATTATTGCAAACTCAGCCATTTCAACATACAATTGCACACATAACCACATGAAACCAAATATTGTTCATTAATCAATTAAAACTCAGAAGGGAAGTTTGATAATGTTGAATCTTAACTAATCAACTTGCATAACTCAATTTAATGTAGCAAAATATCAATTAACATTAATCAAACTTAATCACAAACAATTCATGTAAGATGATGTACTGAAAGACGCAAAACACTTAGAGTTCATGGGCATAGACACATAGAAACTAAATCTCACAAAAATAGTCAAGAAGAAATGAAACATGACTTATTTTAAACATGAGAGCAATGGACCTTGGCAGAATAATATAAGAATGGTAATCAGAATTCACTTTCAAGTACTAAGCCTAGCTTTGATATATATATATATATATATGATAGATAAGATGGAGATAAGACATGAAGAAGCAGTGAAGAAGAATCCTACATCTATCATGTGAAGTAACAGAAGAGAGAAACATAATCACTAAGTCAAGATTAGCATGCCTATTCAGCAAATGAAAGCACATAAGAGGTGATATAGACATGAAATGTGACTAGACTTGCACTAGAACAAACAGAAGGGATGTTGAAAGCCAACAAATAAGAAAACCCTAAATATAATAAAAGGGTGAAGAAGAAACAGGGAAATCTTTAAGAATAGAGAAGCAAACCACAAAATAACCCTAATGAAAGACAACAACTAAGATACTGCAAAACTAACAAAAACAACTTAATACAAAAAAGAATGAGAGTCAAAATAGTATTAGAACTTAAACATGCAGAGCAATAGGAGACAAGAAAGCTAGACTATAAAAGTTAAACAGATCAAGGACTGTAACGTTTACAAGATAAAGAAGGAAAGGGAATCAAGGTAACTCTTTTGACTCAACAGAAACAGAACATGATTTGAAACAAACAAAACAAAAGAAAATCATGAAGATAAACGAGATGGAAAGGAAACCTAGTTCTATCATAGATCTTTCAAGCCAAAGCAACAAGAGCAGTCAAAACACAAGAATACCATGGAGATGAACAAGATGAATCGAAATGAACAATACTAAACAGATCTTTCAAATCAGAGAAACAAAGCAGAAAAATAATATAAAAATAGATGAACAGAAAATCCTAATACTAAGCAGGTTTTCGAATCAGAGAAACAAAGCAGAAAAGTAACATAAAAATAGATAAACAAAAAATCCTAATACTAAGCAGGTTTTCAAATCAGAGAAACAAAGCAGAAAATATAGAACAAAATATCACAGAAGAAAGTAAGAAAAAATGAAAAGAAGCAAATAAATTCACAGAGTGAGGGGACTTAGCTTTGCAGGGCCTGTCCCCTGAGCTTCCTCTCACTCTCTTCTCTCTTTTCAGGCTTTCAGACCCTTCTCTTTGTTTCTTTTTCTTTATTCCCTTTTTTTTCCATTTTTCTTTTCTGGATTTCTTTTTTTAGACTTCAAGATGAAGTCTTTTTGGGTTTTTGTTTGGATTGGGGTGTTTGGGAGAGGGTAAAGGGCGGATCTTGATAGGGGTTGGAATTTGAGTCGCCGGAGTTAGGTTTCCGGCGACCCTTTTTGGGATATTCGAGGGGTTCTGGGGAGATTCGAAGGAGGTGAGTGGTAGGATTGGGTAGATCGGACCAAGGCGGTCCGATTGGCATTGGTTTGGGACAGTGGTTCATTGTTTGGTGGTCACCGGTGGTAAGTTCCGGTGACCGAAGTTTGGAGACGAAGGGTCTGTTTTGAGGCTTGGTCGGAGAAGAAGAAGAAGAAGAAGAAGAAGAAGAAGAAGAAGGAAAAGAGAAAGGAGAGGGGTTGAGGGTGGCCGGCGACCACCGTGGAGAGTGGTGGCCGCCATGGCCGGCTAGGGTTTGCTGGGGGTTGAAGACGAAGAAGAGAATGATGAGATTTGGAGAGAAGGGCGGCTAGGGTTCGAGAGGGGGGATTGAAATGGCGGATCAGTTCGGACAAAAGCCTTTTATAGGCCGGGCGTCTTAGGTAATCTGGGCCATTGGTTCTGATGGAGATTGACGGCTCAGACGAATTGTCACTTAAACGGCGCCGTTTGGTTGTTAATGAGACCAAAGCCATCGGCCCTTAGATCAATTCAAATGGACGGCTAGGATTCGATCTCACATTAATTAACTCTGCTAATTATCTCAGCCGTTGGATTGGTCATGATGAACGGCTGAGATTCATTAGCTCCTCAGTGAACCGGACCTGGCCTTTGGGCTGATGCACTTGGGCCGCTCAATTGGGTCATATTTGGCCCAATGCTATTATACCCACATATATTTTTATATTTTCTGATTTTTAATTATTAAAATACCCTCTTTTATATATATATATATTTTTTTCTTTTCTTTTATGAATTATTAGAAAAACTTAATTTCCTACTTAAACTAATTATCTAATATTTTTTGCAATTTTTCTACTATTTTTTCCTCAATTTCCGCTAATTAAAACGTTTTTTGATGATTTTCTTCTTAAAACTAACTAATTCAAACAAAGTAAGTACTTAACCTATTTTTTTGATTTTTCTAATTTCCAATTATTCAAACACACAAAATGTAGCTAATTTCAAACAAGGCATGCAATTGCACTCAAATATATATATATATATATATATATATATATATATATTTTTATTTTGGAACTTATTTGCCCGGTGCAAAAATCATGTGCTTACAGCTACACTCTGCACTATGTGTAGATACCGGAGCAGCTTTTGGGTAGTAGCACTTGGGGAGCCAGCCTTCAGTCCAGAGATCCCCAGGTAGTCCTGCAGGCATCCGCAGACCCGTCATCTCTTCTATCTACCTATATGTTCTATTTTCATTTGTATCCGAGGCAGACTGTATTTCGTTTCTTCAGACATATGTATGTGGTATTTATAGACAATTTTTGAATATTGTGACACCGATTTCTGGGTAGAGACACATGTTGGCATTTTCACATTATTTTGGTATTATATTAGTCTAAGTCTTCTACTTTATTTCATCTTCCGTTACTATTTAAATGTTGATCACATGTTATTACCAGTTGTTAATAAGGATTAAAATGAAAGAGTTAAAATTTCTAAATTTCGTAGCTTGCCTAGCTTCTAAGAGTATGCGCCATCACGACTCCCGAGGGGAGAAATTCGGATCGTGATATTTTACGATGTTACACTATTTTTTCGAACCTTCTACGTACACGTAAGAACTGTTGGTTTGTATATGAAACTGTTGGTTTGAACTTTGAATAGGCTATTTTCTAAAAGGCTATATAAGGCAATAAAATTTTCAAGATTGCTATATTGTTCCCCTTCATCACTAGCTTGGATATAATTAACTGTCGATTTAGTCACCATGCCTAATCAAATAGATCCAATAGTTAGTTCCAAATGTCGATCTTTATCTATACTTAGGCATTAGTTGTAGTGGCTTTTGCATCTATACTCGATTTTGAAGTCACAATTGAACCTATATCTACTTCACAAATAAATTGCAAGCCTACCGACTTTACGATCAACTTTAGACTTATCGGGTTTGAAGTTAAATAAAATTAGTCTGAAGTAAAAAAAATTGCACTTAAGGCCAAATAGATTTGAAGTGCAACTAATGATTTCATGCACTTAAGGCCAATAAGTCTAAAGTGAAAAATGGCACTTCAGATACACTTAAGGCCAATAAGTCTAAAGTGAAAAATTGCACTTCAGATACACTTAATGTCAAAAGGTCTGAAGTGCAGCAAACATTTTCATATACTTAAGGCCAATAAGTCTGAAGTGAAAAATTACACTTCAGATGCACTTAAGGCCAAAATGTGTGATGTGCAACAAACGTTTTCTGATAATAGATGATAATCATGCAAGTTAGCTAATATTGACGAAGTGGAGTTACGCGAACGCGATAAGAGATTTGCAAACGCGTAGAAATGAGACCAGGCCAGCATAGCGATAGCGTGAGAGCGACCGCGAACGCGAAAAGCAATCTGGCATGCAACAGCTGAAGGCAAACCTGCTATGTTTTTATGTGAAAACCCACCCTGACACACCTCCGAAACACCCCCGAGCCCTTGGGGCTCCTAACCAATCATACACACTAACTCAAAAATATCATACAAACTTGCTCGAGCGATCAAATCGCTAAAATAACATCAAATTCAACGAATTAAACCCCAAGATCAACACTTTTCATTTCAAGGTTTATAAACCTTAACTTTATCTTTTTAGGTCCGAAACACGTCAAAAAATGTTCGTTTTCGACCAAACTTTACAGGAAGTGCTTAAACAATATATAAGACTTGTACCGGGGGTCGGAACCAAAATACAATCCCGGGACTGTCACATCACGGGTCCGGGTCCGGGTCCGGGTCCGTTTACTCAAAATATTGACCAAAGTTAACTATTTCAATATTAACATCAAAATACATAAAAAAATTCATAGAATTCACATATTACAACATAAAATTTTTTTAGCTACGCGTCCGAACTGCGCACGCAAATCGAGGCAATATAAAATGAGATTTTCAAGGCCTTGGAAGCACGAAACAGATGAGGAAAATAAGTGATGACCCTTTGGGTCGTCACAAAAACTAAGGATGGAAAATAAGGAACGCTCTAATTACTCATGTGGCTCTCGACCCGGCTAACTCCATAGCTGAAAATATGGCCACTTGGATGACACAAATGAGCATCTCACCAAAAATGTTGAAGAGTCAAGCTAGAAACAGCAGGTACGCATAGTTGATGCAACCAATGTGGGTCTATGTACATCATGCGTTAATCAACCATATGTATACTCATGGAATGCTGAAGGTGAGAATCAACAATATCAGGAGAACATGAATTATGTGTCCAACTACGGGGAACCGAGACCAGGTAGTCAGAATTGGGGTCAGCAAAATCAACAATATAGACTAGCTCAGCATCAGTACAATAATAACAATAATCATGGGGCTATACGACCACATGGGAAAATGGTGCCTTACCAAAGGCAACAAGGGTAGAACCAGCTAAATCAGCAGTAGGCTTATCAACAACATACACTACAGCAGATTGCGAGACATGAAGATGGGTTTGCTAAACTGGTGGGTATGATGCAACAAGTGATTGGGTCCACTGGAAAACTAGTTGATAAAGTAGACTCACATGAATTAGTGATTAAAAATATTGAGATCCAGTTAGGATAGATTTTTGTGGCCCTAAATATTCGTTCACATGGGACATTACCTACAGACACCCAAATCAATCCAAAAGAGTTGGGCCCGAAAACACTGATGATCGTGAGCCTCTGAAATGGTTGGGACTTAGATCTGGAGCGAGAAATTGCTCGTAAAAGTAGGTCGGCTGAGACACTGGTTCCGATAACCATTGAGATAGATAATTCGGAAGGTTTAACTGTGGTGACGGTACAGAATGTGTGAGAGAACACCAACAAAGAAGAAGAGGCTGTGAAAGAGACTGAAACTGCACCGGAACCAACAATAGAAGAAGTGCCTGAGCAAAAGAAAAACCAAATTATAGGGAAGAAGTGACCTCCAGCACTATTCCCGCAAAGATTGGCCAAATATCAAAAAGATTAGCAGTAGAAGAAATTTTTGGAGATGTTGAAGCAAATTAAGGTAAACATCCCATTAATTGATGCTTTAAAGGAAATGCTTGGGTATGCAAAGATGATAAAAGACTGATGTCTCGCAAGTACGAATTCCAAGACTTGGCCATGGTTGCACTGACTCAGATCTGCAGTGTCGCTGTGATGAGACCCATAGCTGAGAAGCTGTCTGACCTAGGGAGTTTCACAATACCTTGCACCATAGGCAACTTTGCTTTTACCAAGGCACAGTGTGATCTGGGAGCAAACAAAAATCTTATGCCCCTAGCTATCTATAAAAGGCTAGGCATTGGAATAGCTAGACCGATGTCTATGCTATTATAGCTAGCCGAACAGTGAAGAGACCCTCTCGAATTCTGGATGATGTATTGGTGTAGGTTGGGAAGTTTGTGCTCCTAGCAGATTTTGTCATCCTTAACTGTTGGGTTGACGAGGAAATTTCCATAATTTTGGGAAGGCCATTCTTGGCCACTGAGAGAGCTCTAATTAATTTTGAAACTAGAGAGCTCAAGATGAGATTAAACGATGAAGAGATAACATTCAACGTGCAGAAATCTATGTGCAGACCCAGGGAATTTTCCAATTACTCTCTAATAGATGCGGTGGATATAGTGTTGGAGGATGATGATGAAGCATTGAACGTTAAAGATCCCCTAGCAGCTTGTCTTATGAACCTAGACGAAGCTAATGGTGAAGACATGGCAGAGTGGGTACTGGCTCTTGAAGGCCAAGGTTTTTTAAAAGGGAGCTTGAATTTGAGCCTTTGCACTTGGAAGAAAGAAAAACTCCTCCAGCTAAGCTGTTAATAGAAGATTTACCAAAGTTTGAACTGAAGCCACTGCCCTCTCACCTCAGGTATGCATTCTTAGGACCTAACTTAACTCTACTTGTTACTATCTCATCCAGTTTGTTAGATGTAGGCAGAATAACTTTTGCAGGTACTAGAGTGCATGGATGCAATTGGGTGGACCATTGCAAACATTAAGGGGATCAACTCAGCCTTCTGCGTGCATAAGATTCTGCTGGAAGATGGGTACAAACCTTCCAGAGAACATCAAAGAAGGCTAAACCCCAATATGAGAGAAGTGGTAAAAAAGGAAGTGATTAAATGGTTAGATGTGAGAATCATATTCCCCATCTTTGATAGCAATTGGGTTAGTCCAGTGCAGTGTGTACCAAAAAAGGGAGGAATGACAGTGGTGAAAAATGAAAAGAACGAGTTGATCTCTACCCGAACAGTTACAGGTTGGCGAATCTGTATGGATTACAGGAAGTTGAACTTTGCCACCAGGAAAGATCACTTCCCACTTCCATTCATTGATTAGATGCTAGATAGATTGGCAGGGATGTCTCACTTTTGCTTCCTGTATAGGTACTCGGGGCATAATCAGATTACATTGTCTCAGAGGATAGAGAGAAAACATCATTCACTTGCCCTTATGGAATCTATGCTTTTCGGCGAATGCCCTTTGACCTATGCAACACACCTGCCACATTCTAAAGGTGCATGATGGCCATCTTTATAGATATGGTAGATGAGATAATAGACGTTTTCATGGATGACTTCTCAGTGGTGGGGAATTCATTTGATGATTGCCTTGTGAACCTGAGGTGAGTATTGAAAAGGTGTATCAAGACTAATCTTGTACTCAACTGGGAAAAGTGCTATTTTATGGTACAGTAAGGTATAGTCTAGGGGAACCTAGTGTCAAGTAAAGGTACGAAGGAGGATCGTGCACCTAGTCTCGGGCGGGCCGGGCTCTAGTTTTCTTTTTATTTTAAATTTTATTTTTATTATTCAACGTTATTAGTAGTTAAGTATTTGCAAACTTTTAGGGGTTAGAATAAAACATTGAAGTTTAAACTTTAAAGTTTTAAATTTGAAATTTGTATTTTAAAATTATAAAATTGAATATTTGAATTCTTGAAACTAGAAACTTAGATAGTTATGTATTTGTAAACTCTTAAGGGCTGAAAAAAATTATTTAAGAAGACCAATAGGCAACTTCAAATTATATTCTTCATACTTCAAATTAATTTGCAAGTTATTTTTTAATTTTTGAACTTACAAATTAAAAGTTTACAATAAATATAAAAATAAGAAATAGTACATCACATATTTTGCATCATTTTACTAAGTTCTTCCATGTCAACATGATGCGCAATGTTTCCGGCATTGGTTGAATCGGATCCATAAATCATTATATCTCCAATTTCTTGGGCCTCCTCTTCATCTACCTCGGCACGCCCTTGATTTTGCCGTTCTAATCTTATCCAATCTCTGAAGCATACTAGAATTTCCAAAGTGTTGCTGCCCAATGAATGATGGGTATCTTAGCTGCTGCCTTGCTTGGACATATGCGCTCTCTGATGCGACTATTGAAATCGACACATTTAGTACGTCTCGAGCCATGGCCGAAAGAACATGAAATTGATTTGAGTTGCTCTTCTACCAACCCAGTAGTTGAAAATCCTTTGTGAGGGGATCTGGTGACTTTTGCAAGTAGAATTGTAGTTCATCCATATTCCTGATACTGGTTTGTTGATGCTCTCCTAGTGTACACCAAATCTGATAATCTTGAACATAATCATCATCATCCACTGTTGTTCCAGATGTTAAAGGATTACTTGAATGGATATTTGTATCTACAACCGAAAAAGCATCAACAATGTTAGAATAATAATTATATAAAGTTTGTAAATGTGTGTGTAGCTCAAAAATACAAGTGTCAATATCAGGAGTTTCAGTTAGTCCAATAGCCATATAAGTATATAAAGCTCTAATTAATTGGCGACCCTTTATTATTTTGACAGTAGGGTTTAAAATAGCACCAATTAGGTAAATGTAGGGAATTGGGTAGAAATAATTTTTAAACTTATCTAGCATAGATTCAACAACAATAGCATATCCTCCTTTTCGCTCAAATTATATAGTAAAAGAGAAATTTCGGCAATATGAACTAAACCATTTGAAATGGTAGGATAATAAGCTCTAGAAAATCTAAGTGTAGCGACATAAAATTTTGGTAAAAATTGTACAACATCATGAATGACATCCCAAGTTCCAGATGTTAACAAATGGTTAGGATCGATACAAAGAGAATTGGCAACTTCAGCTATAGGCATTCTATATTTATAACAACATCTTAAGCATAAATAAGTATAATTCCACCTAGTAACTATTTCTTCAGGCATGAGTCTTGGTTTTAGTCCATAATGTACACATTTTTCCTTAAATGCATTTAATCTAGCACTTCTATTATTTCCTTGAATTATACCAACAACTCTCTTAACTAAAGTTATTTCATCTCTAAATAATTCAAGGCCACTCTTCACAATCAAGTTATAAATATGACATGCACATCTAACATGAAATATTTCAGGAAGTGGTGGGTGTAGATGCAATTTTAATATGGTAATAGCAGCATTGTTGTTAGAAACATTATCAAATAACATACACAAAACTTTTGATGCGAGATTATAAAATATAGCAACTTCATGTATAGTTACTTATAAATGCACCGGTATGACTTTGATCTTCATCATATTAAAAAGCAATAATACGTTTTTGCATACAAAAATTATCATCTATCCAGTGGCATATAACAGTCAAATAATCATTTTCGTTTACAGCATGACCAATATCAGAAGTAAGAGAAACTTTACAAGGAAGACTTACAAACAAAGAGCATATATATGTCTAATATTGTCCAAAAAGCCTAAAGATATCAGCTCTACAAGTACTTCTAGGAATGCCTTTAAACATAGGGTTATAAACTCTTTGAATATAAGTAACAAGATACGGTGAAGAAGCAAAATTAAAAGGTAAACAACCTAAAACAATTATTTTAGCTAATTCTTCCCGATCTTTCTTAATATCGTATTTCCTAAATAACCCTTCAATACTCGGGTTAAGTCTTAGTTGCCAGATGACTCATCTACTCCCCAATCAAGAGGGAGTTTCTCTTCCATATGCTTATGAAGTTGACTCGTTTCCCCTCCTTTACCGGGCTCATGTTTATAATGTTCATTATAAATTTTACATTTTACATAATTTTTTTGATCTTCTAGTCTTTCTAAAAATATCCAACACTTACTTCTTAATCGTCGATTCTTTTTAATAGGGAGAGGAGACCTACTTGTTGCACCCCTAATATTTTGAGTTTGACTAGCATTACCATGTGTAGGTGGTGGTATTTCAAGATTATCGGAATTGAATATCATCTAACATATCATCTAAATCATCATCTACACCATAATTTTCTTACATCCGCTCATAATCTACATTTAAATTTTCAGGTGAGCTTTCAAAAATATGTGTAATGCTACTCGAAGAACCAACACCACCTCTTGTTCTTTTTGAAGTTTTCTTACTACCTCTACCAGTGCACACGTTTTTGGCCGCTCTAAATAAATCTATTATATAAATTAAACTATTAAAGTAAGAATTTAAAGTAACTATTTTAACAATGCCAAATAATAAAATAAGTGTACACCAAATAAGAGAAAGAGATGGAACGAGTGTACCGGGATTCCTTGTGCCGCACTATTTTTAAATTTTTGATATCAAAATTCAAACTTCAATTGATAGACCAAAACTTAATGGTTGATAATACTTGAATACTTGATACCAAACTTCACTTGAATAATTGATATTTGATAATAATAATTTTGTAATGGCTAAACTAAATAATTGATGAAACTTGAAATAATAAATAATTAAAAATTTAAGATTTGAGAATCTAAGAACTATAATATCAAGAGAGAATTAGAGTAGTAAGAGTGAATTGTGAGAAAAATTAAAGAAGAAGGGGGGCTATTTATACATTTTAAAAGGTTAAAAAAGTAATTGCAATTATTAAGGGTGGGGGCTATATTTCTAATTGGGGAGGGGGGGGGGGGAATTGGCCATTTTGCAAAATATGGTCGTTCCCCAATGCTTATTTCTCAATTTGATCATTGGGAACAGTCCAATTAAATTGAAAAAAAATCCAATGGAAACTGGGTTGCCCCTGTTCAACCCGTTAAGAGATTTCGGGTTAAATGGGTTAGGTGCACCATTAATATAAACGTGAACGTCCATAACCTGCCCCCCTAAACAACCTGTCCCAACCCATCTAATACGGAACAGTAGAGGGCAGAATCGGGTTGAAGCGGGCTAAAAATGGGTCAGCCAGGCCCGTTTAACAGTTTTACTGCAGGGTGTTTTGAGGAATTACAGAAGAGACTGGTAATAACAATATCATAGTTTTCCCCAACTTGGAGTAATCGTTTGAGCTGATGTGTGATGCTAGTGACTATGTTGTGGGAGCGGTTCTTTGGCAGCAAAAAAACAAAATCATGTATCCAATATACTATGCAAGTAGAACGATGGGTGAAGCCCAGCCAAATTACACTATGACCGAGAAGGAGATGCTGGGAGTGGTGTTTGCATTTGACAAGTTTAGGTCTTACCTGATAGGCTCAAAGGTAATTGTTTATACTGACCATGCTGCTCTCAAGTACTTAATTTAGAAGAAGGAGTAGAAACTGCGGTTGATTCGATGGGTGCTACTGCTACAAGAATTTGATTTAGAGATCCGTGACCGAAAGGGAACGGAGAACCAAGTAGCTGGGTATTTATCTAGGCTGGAAGGAGCTGAAAAGAAGGTTGAGGTAGAAGAGATTCTGGAAACTTTTCCATATGAACAACTACTAGCCACGAGTCTCGAGGAAGCACATGGTATGCATACATTGCAAACTACCTAGAGAGTGGTATTGTTCCTTATGACCTTTACTCTATTCAAAAGAATAATTTCTTTCATGATTGTCACATGTATTATTGGGATGAGCCTTATCTGTTCAGGATTTTGTATTGATAACATGATTTGGAGATGTATCCATGAGATAGATCAGTCTGATATTTTGCAGGCTTATCACTCATCACCATATGGTGGGCACTTTGGGGGAGTGAGGACAGCTGGGAAAGTCTTGGAGTCGAGGTTCTATTGGCCAACACTATTCAAAGATGCACATATATGGATAAAGGGGTGTGATTAATGCTCAGGGACATTTCTCACAGACATGAGATGCCCATGAACCTAATTCAGGAGGTTGAAGTGTTTGATGTATGGGGGATCGACTACATTAGGCCATTCGTCAGCACATATGGCAACAAAGTACATACTTGTCGTTGTGGACTACGTGTCCAAATAGGGAGAAACTGCAGCACTCCCTACAAATGATGCAAAGGGGGTAACTGGTTTTTTGAGAAAGAATATTTTCACCTGATATGGCACCCCAAAGGCAATAATGAGTGACAGAGGCACTCACTTTTGCAATCGAGCCTTTACAAAGTTGTTGGAGAAGTATGATGTACGCCACAAGGTAGACACAATATCATCCACAAACAAGCATGCAAGTGGATGTTTCGAATAGAGAAATAAAGAGTGTGCTGACAAAAACTGTGAATGCAACTAGAACAGATTGGGCAAGGAAGTTAGTTGATGCACATTGGTATAGCAAACCGCTTTGAAAACTCCAATTGGCATGTCGCCATACACGTTGTTTTTTAGGAAAACGTGTCATTTACCAGTAGAGTTGGAGCATAAACCTTGGTGGGTATTGAGACAATTGAACCTTGATAGTGAAGCTACAAGAACAACTACAGTAACGGAGTTGCATGAGCTTGATGAGTTTAGATATCACGCTTTTGAGAGAACAAGATTATACAAGGAGAGAATGAAGATGTTGCATGATAGGAATATTATTGAGCGGAATTTTAAACCTTGAGAGATGGTATTTCTATATAACTCACGCAAGAGGTTGTTTTCGGGCAAATTGAAGTCCCGATAGTCAGGGCCTATTTGTGTGGTTGAAATTCACCTCACAGGTGTGGTAGAGATTTCCACGAGCAATGACTCTCTCATATTTAGAGTTAATGGTCATAGGTTGAAGCATTATGTGGGCATGGAGAAAGCAAAGAATGTGTCAGTGACCCATTTGATCAAGCCTCCAAAGTTGAGCGTACTTTAAATACACTATTCTACATTGTACCGCAATGTTAAATCAGGTATTTCATGGGAGGAAATCCATTGATTTTTTGTATTCGTCGGGGTTACATAAGTATCCCGGAGGTAGGCACAACCCGCGGACCTTGCGACTCATGTATCGGAAAAAAATTATTTTTCCCCCTTCACCCCCTTTTTTAATTAGTTTTTTTTTCTTTAAGTAACCCCCCCTCCTATCTGCATTCCCCCGTTTCTTCTATCTCCCTCACTTCACATAAACAACATAACACCAAACAAAAGAGGAAGAAAAAAACCTCCTCCTTCCCCAAATTTCTAACATGCATCCCTTCCCTCTTGTCCACCAAATCCCCTTCTCCTCTCCCCACTCTCTACTCACCCAATCTTCCATCTCCATTCATCACAATGTTCTCAAGTAAGTACATGATTCTACTCCCTTCTTTTAGTTTCTTTTGTTTTGTTCTTTTCAATTTTATTTCTTTTCTTTTCATTCTTTGTTTATTATATTGTAGCTGTAAGAAACTAGAATTCTAGGTACTTTTATTGATGTGTATTTATTGGTATAATTGTGATAAGTGAAGATATTAGGTTGGTTGGGTTGGAAAAATATTGTTGGGTTGTGAGAATGAGGGTTTAATTGGGTCCTTTGGTCGATTGGGGGGCATATGCACATGAGATGTTCGTAGAATTTTCCCAATGAACTGTATAGCATAAATTGTGACCCAGAGGGTGCATGAAGTCTGAGTAACCGCTCTTGGTCACCTATTCCGTTGATTCTTGATAGTTGTAGTTGTTGTGTAGGTACAATGAGATCTTCCAAGAAGCAAGGCACTACGATGGTTCGTCTTGGGCATGAGCATCATCCAGTTCATGGCAGTTTGATAGCACTCGGTTTGTCTTCAGAGCTGCCCAAGACCATTTTGTTTAAACGGGTATTAGAAAGCCGGTAACAGAATAGAGAATTGAAAGGGGTTCCCTCTAGGTTGAGTACCCTAATATGTTTAGGGAGCGGACTAGGCGCATGCTCGACATCTTCTTTGAAGAGCCAAAGAATGGTAACTTATTGCTTGTTAGGGAGTTTTATGCCAACTGTGCCAAACATGAGGATCACTTTTGCATGGTGCGATAAAAGCGAGTGAATGCCTCGATTGGAGCTATCAGGCGAGTGTATCGCTTGCCTGTATTTATTGGGGAGAGGGATTACTATGACACTTACAAGCGAGAACCCACACAGTGGGAATTGTTTTTTCAAACTATTTGTAAATCAGATAAGGAGGTAGTGTGGGTTACTTAGGCATCGAAGTTGCACTCCTCCTCACTCACCTTTGAAGGAAAGTGTTGGTTGAACATTATTAACAGTCGATTGCTAACGTCCCACAATACCATTGGAGTCAATAGACCGCGAGCTACTTTGATATGGTGCTTTATGATGGCCACTATTTTGATGTGGCTCAGGTTATTCACTCCGAGATGTTCATCCATTCACCACTGCGGAGGTATGGGTTCTTTTTTCTATCTCTGGTCACTCGGTTGTGTCGGGTTGTAGGGGTAGCAGAGAAACCTCATATAGCCGACAAGGTGAAGAAAGAAACCATGTTATGAGCTTCCAAGGTGACCATTGGGAAAGAGGCAATGGCAGCCAATTCAACTGATAGTGATGATTATGAGGCATCTGAGGAGGGATATGATGAGCAGGAGGAAATGGGGGTTGTGTCGCCCTCTCATGAGCATGTTGTGGAATAGGAAGGGCCATCCGAGGTTGGTCAGGTTACACGGCTGGCATCCTGAAGGAAATGGCAGGGTTACAGACTACAGTCACAGACTTGGGGACTAGAGTTGATGTCATGGCCACCCAGAATGCTAAATCAGAGAAGAAAGTCATGGGCTGGTTGCGTGCGCTGCGGAGAGCGTGTCACTTACACTCTGACACAGTCTCTGATTAAGAATGATCTTTCACGGAAGTCCCTTCGCCTCGCATTACTTTTTATTTTATGACATGAGGGCATGATATTTTTTTAAGTGTGGGGTGAGGGTTACTTCGTTTGTATGTTGTGTATATATAGGAATGTAGCTTGATTCTAGATTGATTGTTGTCTTTGGTTAATATGATTGTAGTCGTGGTTAGTTTGATTTTTGTTTTTGATTGTAGTCTAAATGTGTTCGACATGTCCCGATGACGGATATCACTTGACGGGTTTCTTGAGGGTCTAAGTCGATATGTATAAAAAAGATTTTCTTTTGTAGGTAGTATATCAATTACCCCTTGGTTTTTATTTTGACCGTAGTTCTTTTCCAAGGGTTTTTGTTTAAACCGGGTTAGTTAGTTTATTTTAGGTACTTGTTGTCTACGGGATGATATGGAAGGAAGATCCCTTATCGTCATTATGTCTTGAATATAGTAGATACATTAGTGTGACACTTAGGCTCAGTTGTTGATTCTTGTTAGACTGCCTTAAATTGTATGTTTCTAATTTGGCTTGCGTTCACAATTAACCTATCGTTGACCATGTTAAAAACATGCATAGCTAGTGAACTAACCAATTTTACCAAGCTGATTCGTTAACCAATTTAAGTTATTCTTATCTTAATTATTAAACCCTTTGACAGTAACGAGCGTTCTTAAACATACACTACCTAATAATCAAGCTACAAGAGCGTTTTGATGATCCAATATGGAGTGAGTCATGTGCCATGTGTGTGTGAGGATTATTGTATTTTGTGCACTGCATTGGATGCCTAGAAATATATATATATATATATATATATATATATATATATATATATATATATATATATATATATATATATATATATATATATATATATATATATATATATATATATATATATATATATATATATATATATATATATATATATATATATATATATATATATATATATATATATATATATATATATATATTCTTTGGAGACCACATTACAAGTCTTACCTATTTGTTTGAATTAATCATCTATTTGAACCATTTACCTCTTATGAGCACTTGAATTATTCTAAACTTTGTAAAAGTTAAAGTGTGGGGTGGGTGGTTTGGCTTTTGAGTGGAACTAATAAAATAAGGAGAAAGATGCATTATTTTGAACAAGTAAGAGCCACGTGAAGTGAAAGAGAAAGAAAACAATAGTGTATTGTTGTGGACAGAACAAAAAAATATTCCTTGATAAGGGGTGGCTCTTAATATAATTATGCCTAAAGAAGAATGGAGTTAATATATAGTGATATGAAGGTGGAGTTATGGTTTGACATAGGTGTGGGGATTTAAATGATAAATGTTATGTATTAAAGTGCTTAGGGAGGTGTATTCACTCTTATACCTAAATGTATCATACCCGTTCCGCAACCTACATTACATCCAAATTAAGTCCTAATTGATCCTAGACTGAATGAACTCGAATTAGAGGAGTAGTATAGTACGGGCAAGCCTATGGTGTATTTTTTGTGGCATATGAATGTTCTTATTGAGAGCTAGTGAATTATTTCTATGTTGAGTTCCTAATTGCTCTTACATGTTATTGTGTGTGGAACCACTCTCATTTGTAATGATAGGGAACTTGATTCATGAAGTAAAGGTGAGTCTTAACCTCTGCGCTAGAGTAAGTGAGTAAAGTTAGGAATATTGCGTGGCATGGGGGAGTCAGCTTTTGAGGCGTAGATGTTACACTACTGAGCTCAATTCTTGCGAAATGTTCTTGGTGTGACGAGTTAGGGGAGTCACTCGGTGAAGTTATGACATTGTAGAATATGGTTTTATTGTTCGAGGATGAGCAATTTAAGTGTGGGATTTTGATAATAGATAATAATCATGCAAGTTAGCTAATATTGACACTCTCATTTGGCTGCACTTTACCTATGTTTGATTATAAAAGATAACAAAATACTCTAATTACGAGTTTATTACTTTGCAGGAGCCACTCCAAGCTAGGAGAAAGATAAAAGAGTATTTTGGAGTCAATATGGAACATGTAAGCCCAATCGAAGGACAACACGATCGAAGAAGAGAAGAAAGAGCAAGGATGAAATCCGCACCCAGGTTCGCAGTCAATTCGTGACCGCGGACAGAACATATGTCGAATATGCGGTCCATCCGCGGCCGCAGATGGTGTGCTCAGAGACAAACTTTTCAAGGTCAATTATGTAATTTTTAGGACGACAATCCTTGACCTATAAGAAGCGCAGCTCGCCCAAATAGCGGATATCGAGGTTTTTTGAAGGCGAGAAGCAAGGGGGAAGATTCTGCATATAGTTTTTACCTTTCTTCTTCTTGTTTTTATCATTGAGAATGAATTATATCATTATGACTGTGAAACAATTATCCGTAGCTAAAATTCTAATCTAGAATTTTGATGGAACCTCTTGGAGAATGAATTTCGCATTATGTTAATATAGATTCGCGCTAATAATTTCTCTAACTATATTGTGATTGTTGTTGATTGAAGGCCCTCAATCGGCTGTACCTATTTAGTATGCATTACTCGGGAGAGAGTGTATATTTAGGTAGTTGTAACATCAATCCTAACTATATGAGGGATCATTATAAAGGTTTTAAATGTGAGATTAGGGATAATTAAACCTTGGGTGCGATCTAAGTGAGTCGTAACTATGGCTAACTTGCATAATTCGGGAGAATATGTCTAGCTTATTATTGTAATCACACGGGAGAGAGTTATGACATTCAGAGTGCTCATGATCGATAGACAACACTTAGGCAATTTTTTATCAAACATAGCGGAAAGGATTCCAATAAGAAGAAAAATCATAACCTTTGACCATTCTCATTCTTGCTTACAATCAGTTTACAACTAGTTCTTAATACTGCATTTTTACTACGTAATATTTAGTTAATAAACATCCTATTTGTTACTCAAATATCTTTGAAGATTGAATACGTGAATTTCTGTAAGTTCAATAGATGTGATCGATAGGTTGATTCCCTGTGGGATTCGACTCCGAACTTTTTAACTGGAATATATTTGCAGCAATCGCTTTGTCCTTTTTATATGGCATAGTTGGGCGTAATCATTTTCCCATACTCAAGACCAATAGGTCTGAAGCGAAAATTTGCATTTCAGATGCACATAAGGCCAAATAGGTCTAAAGTGTAAGAAATAGTTTCATACACTTAAGACCAATAAGTCTGAAGTGAAAAGTTACACTTTAGATTCACTTAAGGCCAAAATGTTTGAAGTGCAATCAAACGTTTTCCTGCACTTAAGGCCAATAAGTCTGAAGTGAAAAATTACACTTAAGGCCAAAAGGTCTGAAGTGCAAATAATGTTTTCATGCACGTAAGGCCAAATAGGCCTGAAGTGCAAATTGCCCAAAAATAGAAATTTATTCTTCGAATTTTAACAATCCAATATATGATTTAATACTTAAATCTATTCCAAATGAGCTCAAATTTGAAACATAACCTCCAAATATCATCAAGAACAAACCTCAATCATCAATTTGTCAAAACAACAATATATCTAAAGTGAAGGAAATATTTTATTTATAAATCTGTGAATGATAAATTCTTTAATTCCTCCACACATAAAATAAGCTATCAATACCCCTATTTATCTTAGTATGAAACCTATTTCAACTAGAAACAGAAAAATATATTCCTATATTTATTCCAATTACAAATCCTATTTAGACATGAATTACGTAAATCAATCCTAAATAATTGAGGTATCCTACTACAACTTTGAAATATTTTTCCGACATTCTCTCGTAATTATATTCAAAGCTGTATACGTCTGATTTCTCCGTTGTGCAGTTATGTAGGAGCGCACTTCTCTCTAACTTTCACTTTTGATGAAGTACATGTCTCCATCCCTTAATTTGTTGAAGCACTTGTCTCTAACTCATGTTGGTGCATTTTGTCACCAACCGTTGATGCACTTTATCACCAACACTCAATTTTTGTTGAAGCACCTGTCTCCAACTCACGTTGATGTACTTCGTCACCAACACTCAATTTTGTTGAAGCACCTATCTCCAACTCACGTTGATGCACTTTGTCACCAACACCCGATTTTATTGAAGCACATGTCTCCAACTACCGTTGATGCACTTTGTCACCAACACATGAATTTTATTGAAGCACATGTCTTCAACACTCGTTTTGCACTTTGTCACCAACAACTAAATTCATTGAAGCACTTGTCTTCAACTACTGTTGATGCACTTTGTCATCAACATCCACTTGCTGACACACCTGTCACAGCTCCCAATTATTGATTCACTTGTTATCAACTTCCATTTTTATTTTTTTAGCCTCTCTCCAACTTATAGAGAACACATTCTTTCTCGTGCCATATTTGTTTGCACCTCTCTAAATTTATTTTTTTTTTCTTAAATCTGTCTTGAAACTTTTTATCGTGTAATCTAATTTCTTGACAACTATCTATGATTTTTGCAACATATTTTTTGGTCAGACGGGCGGCACCCATTGGCTAGCACCACCCGCCGGCAGCGGAAGCTGCTTGACTCTCTTCCCAAGATCGTAGAAGCTCTTATACCAATTTGAAGAAAAATATTTTATTTATAAATCTGTGAATGATCTCGACAATTCTTTATTTCCTCCACACATAAAATAAGCTATCAGTACCCCTATTTATAATAGTTTGAAACTTATTTCAACTAGAAACAAGAAAGTATATTCCTATATTTATTCTAACTACAAATCATATTTAGACATGAATTAAATAAACCAAAGCATAAATAATTAAAGTATCCTACAACAACTTTGAATTAGTTTTCCAACATAAAAAAATTATTTTGCAACTAAGAAAAAGAAGAAGAAGGAACCTTAAGCAATAGTAAAAAAATAAATCGTCATAATAGCTCATCGCTGTAAAATATCATTAAACTGCCTTAAAATATTTTACAAACAGCATATAAAATTTTGTCACCCGAAGAAGAAGAAAGAAGAAAAAAAAGGATTGAAGTTGTTTAAAAAGTAAGTACAAATTAAAAAAATATATAAAATAAGTATATACTCCCTCCGTTTCAATTTATGTGAACATATTTCTTTTTTAGTCCGTGCCAAAAAGGATGATCTCTTTCCTTATTTGGAAACAATTTACCTTTATGCAATGATTTATAGCCACATAAAATAAAGGGGCCTTATTTTACACCACAAAATCAAAAATCTTCTTTCTTTTCTTAAATTTCGTACCAAATCAAATGAGTTCACATAAATTGAAACGGAAGGAGTATTTAAATAAGGACGACCAAATCGATTATCAGTACAATCTTTCCTTATTTGTAAGATAAAACTACCCTCTATAGCCCCTCAAAATTTTAATAGCTCATGTTTTATCCCACTTACAAAAAATGGCCCATCGGCTCAAATATATTGCATATATATAATAGCCGAAAGGATGAGTTTTACAAGATAAACGCATGTAGCCCAGTGGTTTGAGCGCTTGTTACCTAAGCTGAAGGTCATGGGTTTGACCCTTGCTTGGCTCAATAGAGCAACTTTTTTTTTGCAATGTATAAATATTATTTCCTAAGTTTGACAATGTATCTTTGGTGTATATTGAGCATATCTCGAGTGTACTTGTGTATATATTTGTGTACCCCAAATATATTTTTTATATAGTAATAGTCTATTTTGTATAGTGAGACTCTATTTTGTATAGTGACACTCTATTTTGTATATTTTTTGTATAGTGACAGTCTATTTGTATATGTTTTGTATAGTAACAGCCTATTTTGTATATTTTTTGTATAGTAACTGTCTATATTGTATAGTGACACTCTATTTTTGTATATTGACAATCTGACTTGTATAGTGATAGTCTATTTTGTATATTTTATGTATAGTAACAGTCTATTTAATATATATTTTGTATAGTGACAGTCTATTTTGTATAGT
Source organism: Nicotiana noctiflora (assembly GCA_032618575.1). Taxonomy (NCBI): domain Eukaryota; kingdom Viridiplantae; phylum Streptophyta; class Magnoliopsida; order Solanales; family Solanaceae; genus Nicotiana; species Nicotiana noctiflora. The sequence continues at coordinate 90,555 of JASVEL010003490.1, forward strand.
GACAATCTACTGCATATAATTTTCGTATAGTTTAGTCTATTTTGTATATATTTTGTCATATATCAATATTCAAATCTATTTTTACCAAAAGAAATACATAAATATCTATACAAATATATCTAATGGTGGGCCTGAAATTATGATTGCCATCAAAATGAACTAATGACATACATGTGGAAATAAGAATTTATTTGATGAAAAGCAAATGATTTTCCTAGCAAAGAAAGTTAGCCACAAAAAAAATAGGCAATAACAGAGAGCTTGGAATTTTTATTCAAAGGTTGGTTGCCCCTCTTTCTTTAGCCAATGATTTTCCTTTTCCACTTTTAAACAAAAACAGCAACCCTTGAATTTCTGGAAATACATACTAATAACAAATGAGTTTATGTATTTCCAGAAATTATAGATAAACTCATTTGAATTTCTGGAAATACAATTAATTAAGGAGAGTTTTGTCGATATTCTTGAATCTTGATAGGTAATTAATGAATGAAAAGTCCATATTTTACCTTGCATTTTCTACGATATTTTCGCAATGCGCCAGCATGATACATGAAAAGTCATACTCAAATAATTTGAAAACTTTATCAAATAGCTGCCACAAGTTACCCCATTTTTCTGATACACATACCCTTGGATACCTTACTGTCCTAATCAAACAAAATTTCAAGAATAAAAAAGAAACTAGTTGGCTAATCAAATTTGCTCTTGATCTCTGTCAAGATCACGCAGCAAGTTGAACCTTCTACATACGAAAGAAAAACAGTTGTTTTGAAAAGGCTATATATATTGCTACTATAAAGTTTCAGCATTACTCTCATAAAACATCCTACACTTTTAATTTCCTACTTTCAACTCTATATTCTGCAAATTCTAATTTGACCAGTTTTAATTACCATGTCCGGTCAAAATGATCAAATTGCTCTAGTTGATCCAAATGTCGATCCATATCGATATTTGGGCATTACCCGTAATACTGACGGCTCTATCACACGTCTACAAGAATCAATCATTCCATTTGCCACCACTAATCCTGATCTTTCCTTAGTCTTCACGAAAGATCTCATCATTAACACCACAAAAAACACTTTGGCTCGTATCATTATCCCTCGTAAAATACTAAACTCAAACAATAATACCACAATGAAACTCCCCCTTATAGTATATTTTCATGGCGGAGGATTTGTAATGGCAGCTACTGCAGACTCACCATTCTTACAAAGTTTTTATGAAACACTTGTGGCTGAAATTCCAGCAATAATTATATCTGTCGATTATCGATACGCACCTGAAAATCGACTTCCAGCAGCTTATGATGATTGTATTGAATCATTACATTGGATCAAGAACAATCCTGATGAGTTGTTGAAAAAATATGCTGATTTTTCTAAGTGTTTTCTCATGGGAACAAGTGCTGGTGGTAACATAACTTACCATTTAGGGTTACAAGTCGCTGAAATTAGTGAATACCTTAAACCTTTAGAAATTAAAGGATTGATTTTACATCATGCTTTCTTTGGTGGGAATGAAAGGACACAATCGGAACTAAGGTTAGATTGTGACAAGATATTGTCATTAAATGTTAGTGATATTATGTGGGAGTTAGGTTTGCCTATAGGAAGTGATCGTGATCATCCATATTGCAATCCAATGGTGGAGATTAAATCAAATGAAAATTTGTTTGATCAAGTAAAAATACAAGGTTGGAAATTTTTGGTGATTGGTTGTGATGGTGATCCTTTGATTGATAGACAAATTGAACTTTCGAAAATCTTGAAAGAAAAAGGGGTGCAAGTTGTGGACATTTTTAGTGAGGGAGGGTTTCATGGTTGTGAATTTTTTGATCCCACAAAGTTGAAAGAATTGGCCGTTGTGATAAAGGAGTTCATGAGAGTTTAAGCGATTCTTGGATCGTATTATTATTTTAGTAATGTTATGGCAAGTGAATGTGATGTTTCCGATTGTAAAAATAAGAGTTTACTCATAGAGGTGTAGTTCATCAAACCCCATTTTATGGGATTATACTATGTTTTTTGTTATTGTTATCGAGAGAGATACAACAGCGTATCAAAGAGAAAAAAAAAATACTGTTGAGATTTTGAATGTTATAATTCCAAATAAGTGACAAGTATTGTTTTTACTACTACATTTGAATAAATTGAAATATTCCTGAATTCAAATAGTTATTTTAATATTCCTATTATTTGCTATATGTTTTGGCATTTAGTTTATTGTCCTTAGAGTACTACTTGTTAACTCAGTAAATTGTACTTGATACAATCAAAAGTAATGAAGAAAGAAAAAAATAAAAGCGTACAAGATGGTGATGGTATTTTAATACAAATTAATTAAGTAAATATATATTAAAGTAGACCCTTTCAAATACCTTTAAGCTTCTAGAGATAGTCACGCACTTTTGTATAGTATTAGAACAGACATAGATTTAAATACAAGTTGCAAAAAACTTCCCATAAACAGAAATATTAATGACATATAATTAAGTATATATGCATGTATGACAGCTTGTCTATCAATCAACTTTACTAAGACAGAAATAACTTATTTTTCTCCCTCTCTCACTTGATATATAGATTCCATCTAACTAATTAGCTTGACACAACACCATATAATACAGGAAGATATTGCTTGGTCTATAAAACTTCATTAAAATAACTGAAACTTCTTTATGAAATAACATAAATACCGCAGTCTCACTAGCTTGGCATATTTTAATTATTTTATTTAATATTTATTACCTTTCATCAACACAGATATTAATAACTCATTTATTTTCGCAATAAATTTGAATGGAAATCTCCTATCGACTAGGGGTGGGCATAGTTTAGACAAGCCAGAAATTCAAACTGAAATCTGAATATTTTGGATATTTGGTTTGGATTTTCGGATTATGGATTGGGCTTTAGATTTCATTTTTAAAATTTTTGGATTTGGTACTTCTAATTGTTAGGTATCCAAAATTTCAAAATTTTTATACTTTATATTTTGTCTATTATTCATAAGCCTTCTACTTCTAATAGGCCATGAACTATATCAGAATCATTCTCAACGAGTCCAAAAGAAGTGATCCCGTTTTTTTCATCGGGTCCGAATAAAGACCAAAGATCTTGAGCGACCGATCCGGCAGAACAACTCAAAAGATAAAAAAGTATCGTTAATCTCTTCATGCTCGTTCCAAGCTCGAAGTACCATTTGTACAAATAAGAATCCCCTTAATTCGTTACATGATTTCTTCTTCATATAGATAGATATAGGATCTATGGGGCAATTACTTAGAAGTACATTTTGTGCTACGGCCCTTCCTATCTGATAGAAAAGGATCCCATGATCCTGAACCGATCTTACCTGGGATCGCAAATCCCAAGTTTGTCTATGAAGAGCGGATCTAATTGTATTAGTGTCTATAATTGATTTCTTCCTGTGTAATACTAATCGATAGGACCTCATTGGTAAGTGCTACAAGATCTCGTGCATTGGAACCCATGGTTATGGACCCGAATCTGTTAGTATGGAACATTTTCTTTTCCAAGTGAAATCCCCTAGTATATGAAAGAGTGAAAAGTGCTTTTGTTGTTGTGTATGTCAATAGTAATAAGTTCAATACTCTATGTACCCGTTGATATTACCTCATATATTTATTATTAATTACTACTAAGTTACTGCGAGAGTACTTTCTATTTGGACATTTTTACTATTTCTACTTCTTATCGGCCATTTTAATGTCTCTAATGTATTTTCTTGATAATAATTTTATTACTTGAATACTTCATTTGGATGATTTTTGTGAGAATGAGAAACTTTTCGGACAATTTAACATAAGTACTTCGTCTGGATATTAATTTTTGTAAAAAGAAGAAATATCTCAACTTATAAGCTCAAAATCGAAAATCCAAAATATCCAAACCAATTAATCTGAAATTGATCTTAAAATATCCGATCCAATCCGAGCTTATCTGGATTGGATTTGAATTATCATTTTTTCAATCTGAAAACCAAAAATTCAAATCGAAATTTTCGTATGCAATTCGAACTGCCCAAACGCCTGCCCCTACTATTAACCACTTATTTTAATTGGTGAACGATTTAACAAAACTCCCTTACTCATAACTTTTCGTGATGGAGGTCTCGTCATGTGCAATGTTAGATACGAGTCTAGGGGTGTACATGAACCGGATTAGTTCGATTTTATCTAAATCAAACCAATCCAACTGTATCAGTTTGGATTAGTTCGGTTTTGTCAAATTTTTTAGGTTTTTGATTTTTTTGTTACTTAAATATTATTCAATCTTACTTTGTTAAATTTTTGATAAATAAATATACGTTTAGTAAAAATATAAAAAAAAATAGCAAATATTATCGACTAAAATATTCTTATGAGATAATTTTCTTAGTAACATATATTAGTTATTTTTTTAGTCTTCCGACAGTAAGATTTCGTTGATGTGCACTTTCAACGTTAACCGAATTTAATAATTAAATATAAAAATCAATATGATACCTAAATAATAATAATAATAATCACTTTACATTTGAAAAAACAAATAGAATAATTTAGTAGATCTTAACATATGATACGACAAGAACAAAGAGACGTATTTCAATAACACTTGATGAGAAACTAATCATACAACACATTATTTAAGGTTAATAAATATGGAGCACTTCATATACTATTAAATAGTATATCCCACAAGATAATTCCAAATATTTGTAAATATTTTTTAAAGAAAATTCTATATAAAATCTTAAAAGTATATATAAAAATTATATATTTATGTGTTGGCTTTATCCGAATATTTTTAATCAATACCAAACCAAATCAAACGAAAATATGACACCACTAAATACGACTATTCATATACTATGATATATGGAAAAGTTGCGTCCCGTTAGGGAAGGAAGACCACAGAATGGTGATAAGTGTCACAAAAAGTTGGTCATTGACAAGGTCCAACTTCCAATTATATGTCAGGCAATATTAATGTTGTGGATCTCGTCTACTATCAGTGCCAAATCTGGCATTTAAATACATTTCTTATTTTATTCATTTTCGTTTCATTTCAATGGTTAAATAAACGGAAGTCGTAGGCAACAATAAATAAAGTTATTTTTATGTGATCATAGTTTGAATCACAACAACAGCTATTGTATGTTATTTACATCACATCTATAGGGGGTAGGGACCCTTCTCCAAATATTAGGTGAATGTAAAATGCTTTGTACAAAAAATTATCATTTTTCATGGTTCGGAGATGCAATAGTAGAACAAAATTATTATTACATTTCTTGATTTTAGTTCACTGTATTTGTTCATGTAAGCATTAATTCTCAAAGTAAGAGAGGCATTTCAAAACTAGAGAAGGAAATGTCAGGGCAGTACACCTAGCTAGTTGTCACAGGGTGTTTTCTGTTCATCGAAACACTGCTTGTTGTGCGGCAGTCAAGTCCCCACTTGACATCAGCCTTCGCCAAATTTTAATATCGGATTCGAGGTTTACACGTAGAATAATTCAAGTCAACATAAATAAAGAAGGAGATAAGCATATTTACGGAAAACCCTTTTCCCAACCTTTTATAAAATCAATTACAAAGGAAATTTTTGAGTTCGGCAAGGTGCTACCACCCTTGGCAGGCACCAACTCACAAAATTGCCAACAAGTGCACAAGTCTGCCCTATAAAAGCCCCTGCCTAAGGCCGCTCGTGCTCCCAACTCGTTGGGCAAGGCAATGGCACATATTTTGCCATGCTCAAGCCCCAAAATAGACAACCCTATGCCTATTTGATAGACTATTTCCCTCCCTAGGTACTTAGCCCGTTTTTAAGGCTGCCAGCCCCTATATTTATATTATAGGCAGCCCCAAAAATAACTCCTATGTTCAGTTGACATCCCTCAACTGATAGGAAGTGATCCCCATGATCAAAAACGTGGGAACATGTCTAAGACATGCCACAAAAATGTGCAAAGACTTAGCTAATAATCAACAACACTTGGACATGGGTAGTTGTAACTGCTCAACTACTTGGCATGTGCACACCACACTTGAAAACCGCTTCATGTGCACTGCATGTGCGTTCTTGGCCAGCTGCTGCATGACCAAGGCTGGCATTGCGCCCAGCCTTGGCTCTAGACACTGCTCCGCTCAATACCATCGCCACAGCTCGTCGCCCCGGACTTTGCCGCACGCCCGCCCGCTGCCACAGTTGATTGTTCTTGTCAAGTCGCCCCTACTTGATCAAGTCTGTCTATTGCCAATGCCAATAATGATTTTGGCCTCAAGTTACCGAGTCTTGACGCCATTCCCTTTGCCGAATCGTTTGCCTACAATTAACTTGGGTGCCAGTGTGCTCACCTAAGTCATGGAAACACCACATTGCCAATCCCGTTGCCTTGGCACAAAGCTGCCCCACTGTAGTGCATAGGTCTTTCCCGTTTAGCCTTGTCAAGCATCCGTTCAGCCTGCCTGGTTCCGTCAAGGTCTTGTCCTTGCTTGCAAATAGCTCCCTTATATTTGATGTAGTCCGTCACACCAAAGCCCTCAAATAGAAGTGTAGTCCGTCACACTTTCCCTTATAACAGTTTGTTCCATCGATACAACGGCGTTGTCTTGTATGTGATTTTCCCCGCGCATAAGGCCAATAGCAAGGCATCATGCCAAATCCTCGCCACTGCCGCGTCGCTTGCTGATCAGCTTAGTCAAGGTTCTAACAAACCGCCCCAACCAGTTGAATTTGACTCCCTCGTCGAATAGATCCCAACACATGCTACCATTTTTGTCAAGACGTCAAGTTCAGCACTCCGTTAAAGAGTACGTTATCCATGACCTCAAGGGCAACGTTTTTTATTTCTCCTTGCATTTCTTGGTCCGTCAATCCCATAGCAAAACCAGCACGCCAATTGACTGATTTGAAAGAGAACCCACACTGATTTTAGGCAACCACAAACTCAAAATTTCTGCATCACTCCCTTCTTTGCCTTCTCTGAATTTTCCAAGCCAAGACAGTCCCACCACCAACAAGCAAACTGACCCCTTGTCTTGCAGTCTCATTCTTGACCTTGTCATGAACCTAGCTCGCTCTGATACCAGTTGTCACGGGGGTGTTTTCTGTCCATCGAAACACTGCTTGTTGTGCGGCAGTCAAGTCCCCACTTGACATCATCCTTCGCCAAATTTTAATATCGGATTCGAGGTTTACACTTAGAATAATTCAAGGCAACATAAATAAAGAAGGAGACAAGCAGATTTACGGGAAACGCTTTTCCCAACCTTTTATAAAATCAATTACAAAGGAAATTTCCGAGTTCGGCAAGGTGTTGCCACCCTTGGCAGGCACCAACTCACAAAATTGCCAACAATTGCACAAGTCTGCCCTATAAAAGCCCCTGCCTAAGGCCGCTCATAATCCCAACTCGTTTGGCAAGGCAATGGCACATATTTTGCCATGCTCAAGCCCCAAAATAGAAAACCCTATGCCTATTTGATAGACTATTTCCCTCCCTAGGGACTTAGCCCGTTTTTAAGGCTGACAACCCCTATATTTATAATATAGGTAGCCACAAAAATAACTCTTATATTCAGTTGACATCCCCCAACTGATAGGAAGTGAATCCCATGATCAAAAACGTGGGAACATGTCTAAGACATGCCACTAAAACGTGCAAAGACTTAGCTAATAATCAACAACACTTGGACATGGGTAGTTGTAACTGCTCAACTGCTTGGCATGTGCACAGCACACTTGATAACCGCTTCATGTACACTGCATGTGCATTCTTGGCCAGCTGATCCACGCCCAAGGCTGGCATTGCGCTCAGCCTTGGATCTAGACACTGCTCCGCTCAATGCCATTGCCACAGCTCGTCGCCCCCGACTTTGCCTCACGCCCGCCCGCTGCCACAGTTGATTGTTCTTGTCAAGTCGCCCCTACTTGATCAAGTCTGCCCGTTGCCAATGCCAATGCTGATTGTCACACCTCTTTTTTACGCACCCGCGAGGATGCAAAGAGTTTTTCCAATTAAAGGACAATCGAGACGGGATTTATTTAATTATTTCAGAGTCGCCACTTGGGAGATTTATGGTGTCCCAAGTCACCGGTTAAATCCCGAATCGAGGAAGAGAATGACTCTGTTTAACAGTCCGCGAACCAGAAATCCGGATAAGGAATTCTGTTAACCCGGGAGAAGGTATTAGGCATTCCCGAATTCCGTGGTTCTAGCACGGTCGCTTAACTGTCATATTCGGCTTATTTATCTGATTTTTACAGTTATATACTTAATGCAAATTAATATCCCTTTACCGCTTTTATTATTATTATTATTTACGAAAGAGAATGTTGCCTAAAAATATGTTTCGAATCACGTCACATGAAATGCACCCGGATCCTCGACACATTCTTATTCAACATTTTGGGATTTGGATTTGGGCCGCATGAAATGCACGCCCGTATTTAAGAAGGTAAAATTATTAAAATACGCGCCTAGAGCGATTACTTATTTACATTTTTGAGAAGGCCAGGAAATTCGCTAAGAAACGGCACATCTCGAAATCTAAATATTTTGCATATGCATTCATGAGGGCCCCGCGATTTGTACAATTTTGTTAGGCGAGGCATAACTCTAATTCTAATTTAAAAGCAAACTACATTCCGCTATATTTATTTGAGAGTTAATTCAAGATTATTTAAAACATGTTGCGAGCCACACTACATGAAATGCACTTGTGGTTCACGACACGCTTTATTTAACCTTGTTCAAAATTGGAGTCGGGTCACATGAAATGCACCCCCGATTCCTTTAATCTAATTACATCGTTCAGTTAAAGAATAATGAACCAGTTTCCATAATGTGACAACATCGTGCTCAACTATAACCAATTCGAGTAAACATACGAGTAGCTAACTAAGTGAGCAAATTCAAGACTATGGTGAACAATTACATAAACAATGAAAGCATAACTAGTTGGCGAGCATATGAAGGATTAGTCATTTTCATTAGCTAACTTCGACATTGCATGTTCAACAAAATCATATATATTTACAAAAATAGTCTGAACCATACGAAAGTAAATCAAATACGAAACGATCCAAAATATTAGCGAGAAGAACAATATCGGAAAAGAACAACACCTTTATTTCTGCATATTTTTCAACGTACACAACGAGAAAACGAACCTTTTATGACGATCTCAAACCTCGACCTCTCCGGACAGAACTCGAACCAAACTGGAACCAAGGACAGCGACTAACCAACGACGTACCGGACCTCGACGAATGACGACGAACTCAACAGAAATGTTTACTGCTTCTCTTGCTGCCCGTTTTTGTTTTCTTCTTTTCAATCCTGTTTTTGCCGTCTTTCTCTTCCTTTTCTTTTCGTCCAGAGACCAAGAATCCAGCCCCTTCTCTTTACTGCCTCCCGTTTTTCTTCTTTTTCTTTTGAGTTCTTTTTATGTGTTTTTTTGTTTTTTGCACTCTTTTTTCTTGTTTCTTTGGCCGTCTGCCTCTCTCTCTTTTTTTTCTCTTCTTCTCGTTTTTTCCCTTCTTTCTTTTTGTTTTCTCTCTATTCCTTTTTTTGTTTTTTTCCAAATCCTTTCCTCTTCTTTTTCCGTTTTTGCCGTCTGCCTCTCTCTCTTTTTTCTTTCTTTTGCTTTCTCTCCTTTCCTTTTCTTTTTCGTCCCGAGACCCTTCTCTTCTTTAGTTTTCAATTTTCCTTTTGCCCGTTTTCCCTTCTCCCTTCTTCAAGAACAAGATCACCTTATATCCTTTTCCTTTTCTCTCTTCTTGTAGTAGTGTGCATGTGCATTTTTGTCCCTTAGGATATGTGTGTGCATGTGCATTTTGTCTCTTAGGCTATGTGTGTGCATGTGCATTTTCCTCCATGTCATGTGTGCATGTGTTTTGTAGTGTGTGTGCATGTGTTTTGTAGTGTGTGTGCATGTGCATTCCCCCCCTTCACGTGAGCCCCCCCCCCCCCTTAGTGTAGTGTCGGGTTATTACGGGCTATGTCCGAAAATTATAAAACCGGGTAGTTTGAACCCAAATATTATTCTTCGCCCGGAACCGAGAATGGTGTTATTTAATTAATCCTAGGTAATCAAAAATAACTATAATACTCATAATTAAAATAAAACTATTTTTTTCAAGTTTAAAATGACTACAAAATATTAATAAAAAATTATTTTTGTAATTTTCGTTTTTAATAAAAAGATAAAAATATAAAGTACTATTTTTGCATTTTTCAAGTTTAAAATGACTACGAAACATTAATAAAACTATATTTTTGTTATTTTTCCATTTTGAGGTAAAAATAAAGTAAAAGAGTCAAATTTAACTAAAATAGCTATATTAAAACTAAACTAAATATTTTACGCTAGAAATATAGAAAATCTCGGGGAGGGTCAAAAACCACGTGTTTACAGCTGCCCCTCTTTGACTGAAAACACAAAGAGTTTTCAGACAAAGAACGACTAAACAAGTGTTTTTGACCTGACCCTTATTGGGAGGGATTAAACTAAAAGAAGAGGAATGTGACCGAGCCCTTGTATCCTGAGCTGCCTACATATCCTTGGCTATAAAGGAATCGGGCCACGTGTAGTTCGAAAGTGAGTGAGGAAGGGGTAACCGAGGTGGAGAGCCAGTCGAGGTGTCGTTCCGTCGAGGTTCCGTCCCATCGAAGTTCCGGTCCGTCGAAGTTCCGGTCCGTGGTCCCGCTATTACATCAAAAATCAAAACATGAGAAAGACTAACTAAGCCTATCAGTACTAGTTACAAGATTCCTATCTATAAGTCTTCCGAAGCTTGATCTTGAGTATTGGTTGGTGCTTCATGCGTACTCTAAATTTGAACCTTGATACTTGCTAGTTGCGGGTGCTGCTTTTCGAATCAAGACTAGGTATACAGAGTGCTTGGGACCTCGGCCATGTCTTGAGCATGCCACATCTTTCATCAACTTCTCTGCATTTTGGATTGGCTTCATGCCTCTTTTTTCTTTTTGTTTATTGTGACTAAACTTCGGTTGATCCCCTCGGACTGTTGACTCGCATTCCGGTTGCCTTCCTTCTGATTCATGTTGGGATTTCCGTTACACTCTGCCGCTTTCCTTAACCAACTTCAAAAATAAATCGCCGCTCCATTCTTCAGGCGGGCTCCCCGACTTCAACTACAACTTCAAAATTAAATCGCCACTCCATTCTTCAGGCGGGCTCCCTGACTTCAACTACAACTTCAAAACTAAATCGCCACTCCATTCTCCAGGGGGGCTCCCTGACTTCAACTACAACTTCAGAACTAAATCGCCACTCCCTTCTTCAGGCGGGCTCCCCGACTTCAACTACAACTTCGAACTAAATCGCCACTCCATTCTTCAGGCGGGCTTCCCGACTTCTACTACAACTTCAAAATGAAATCGCCACTCCATTCTCCGGGCGGGCTTCCCGACTTCAATTACAACTTCAAAATAAAATCGCCACTCCATTCTCCAGGCGGGCTCCCCGACTTCAACTACAACTTCAAAACTAAATCGCCACTCCATTCTCCAGGCGGGCTCCCTGACTTCAACTACAACTTCAAAACTAAATCGCCACTCCATTCTCCAGGTGGGCTCCCTGACTTCGACTACAACTCACTAATTTCATCCTATCCATGATCACCTTCTTTTGCCTTTTGTACCGTTTTCTTCTTCCTGCATTGCCTCTTGGGCCACCTTTTCTTCTGAATTATCTTGTCTTAGAATTGCTTTCCCCCTGGGTCGTATTACTTTTCTTTCGGCTGCTGGGGATATCTTTGGAACTGTTTACTCACCTGCTGGGGATGATGCTGCTGAGGAAGTATCTTTTGTTTCCTTCACCCTTCATTTCCTTTGACTCATGCGCTTGAATTTGCGCTGGGATCTCTTGTTGTAACCCTCTGCTTTCAAGACCTGCAATGTAAAGACTGAAGACTTGCCTTTTGTTATACAGGTAGGCGCCTGCTTTTAGTAGCAATTTTTGAATTTAAAATGCATGCTGGCAATAATTTACAAAATACGCATAGGACGATGTAAGATAAAACATACATAAAATATCCTATTCGAGGGCGGATAGTCCCATCGCATTCTATTCGAGGGCGAATACTCCCATTGTATCCTATTCGAGGGCGAATACTCCCATTGTATCCTATTCGAGGGCGAATACTCCCATTGTATCCTATTCGAGGGCGAATGCTCCCATTGTATCCTATTCGAGGGCGAATACTCCCATTGCATCCTATTCGAGGGCGAATACTCCCATTGTATCCTATTCGAGGGCGAATACTCCCATTGTATCCTATTCGAGGGCGAATACTCCCATTGTATCCTATTCGAGGGCGAATACTCCCAATGTATCCTATTCGAGGGCGAATACTCCCATTGTATCCTATTCGAGGGCGAATACTCCCATTGTATCCTATTCGAGGGCGAATACTCCCGTTGTATCCTATTCGAGGGCGAATACTCCCATTGTATTCTATTTGAGGGCGAATACTCCCGTTGTATCCTATTCGAGGGCGAATACTCCCGTTGTATCCTATTCGAGGGCGAATACTCCCATTGTATCCTATTCGAGGGCGAATACTCCCATTGTATCCTATTCGAGGGCGAATACTCCCGTTGTATCCTATTCGAGGGCGAATACTCCCATTGTATTCTATTTGAGGGCGAATACTCCCGTTGTATCCTATTCGAGGGCGAATACTCCCGTTGTATCCTATTCGAGGGCGAATACTCCCATTGTATTCTATTTGAGGGCGAATACTCCCGTTGTATTCTATTTGAGGGCGAATACTCCCGTTGTATCCTATTCGAGGGCGAATACTCCCATTGTATCCTATTCGAGGGCGAATACTCCCATTGTATCCTATTCGAGGGCGAATACTCCCATTGTATCCTATTCGAGGGCGAATACTCCCATTGTATCAATGTATGAAAGTGAACAAACCTGAGACGTCCTGTTTGAAGGTGGACAAACCTGAAACATCCTATTTGAAGGTGGACAAACCTGACACGTCATCTTGAATTGCCTTCCTCGTTTCTCCGAGAAAATTTTCAACAACGGCGGAAAATTTTCTGCCCCAGTATTGGTGTTCTTCCTTGTGGCATGACTTTTCTGCTATCAATAGCACTTTCTTTCCCTGTTTCAAATCAAAGAAAATTTGTTAGTTCAAAACATTGTGAGCGGTTGTGCCGCTCATGTGGGGTGGTTTTTCCTTTTCTCCTTTCCCTCGCTCGGGGTTCCCAAAACTTGTTGGGGAATGATTTCATTTGCTGGAGATGATATTCCTGCTGGGGATGGGTTTTCCCATTTATCCCTTCTCCATTCTGTGCTTCTCAACTTGTTGGGGATTATTTTGTTGAAGATGGGCTTTCCTTTCTTCCTTTACCACTCTGTGTTGTCCGACCACCTCGGAACTTGCTTGTAGATAGCATTGATGGGGGATACTGATCTCCTCAAAATTGGTGTTTCATTCTTCTTGAAGGCTGTTGAGGATGACACCGGTTCGAAGACCATTTCTCTTAAGACTTTCCTTCTTCCCCAAGTGGGTATTGACTTCCAGAAAATTTTCAAACTGAAAAGAAAATTTTCTGCCCCAGTTTAATAATCTTCTTTGCACCGTACTTCTCTACCGTCAATGGCATTTCCTTGCCTTGCATAATAATTGGAAAGTTGGTGGCAAGTTTTGAAGTCATTTCTCACTATGTTTTGACTAGACCGACTTTGATGGAGAATTTTGACAAAAGGAGGAAGATAAGAAGAAACAACAAATAGAAGACAAGGGAGGACTGACTCTCTAACCAGAAACAACTATAAAACTTATCAAACGCGGATACCAACTCTACTGGTCATGACATGCACATATGGCCTATCCTCCGTCGTTAATTTCCTTTCACGATTTTTGTCTCGTGATTTCCATCTGATTATCACTTTTATTCGACTTGTAGTGCCCGAAGAGTTTTCATTTTCAAGCCTCTCTCATTTTGATTTTCTCTCAGCTTTCGTCGCCTTATGGTGCCTGTGAAGGTTTTCACCGGTAAGACTCTCTCATTTGTATAACTTTTAGTTGGGGGCTGGGGTGTCACTGCTAAGACTCTCTCGTGTTTCCTTTCTGATGGGGATCAGAGTCTTTTTCTGCTGAGGATCAGCGTGTTATATTCTGATAGGACTCTCTCACTCGCCTGACGTGGCATCTTTTGAAGACTGATCGGAAGGTCTTTCTTTGGACCGTAGTGTGGGATTTGGTCAGGGTTAGAAAGAAATGGTATTGAAGGCTCAAAACAAAATCAATTTTGGGTTCAAAATTTACAACCTTCGGACCTAAATTTATTTACAATAAACACAATTTTTCTTTGCCCCAATTTTTTTACTTGGGGATTTTTATTTCTTTATTTACATTATGACCGAGCCTGTGAAGCGCCTACGTATCCTCTTTAAGGAATCAGGTCAAACGTAGTTCCCAATTCCTTTTTTTTTTCAAGTTTCTCTTTTTCATTCATTTTTCTTTTCCTTTTCTTTTTCTTTATCTCTTTTTGTTGTTTTCTTTTTCTTTTCTTTTTCTTTATCTCCCTTTTTTTTTTTTTCAAACTTGTGTTTCTAGTCTTTGCAACTAATTCCGAAGGAGGGGTATAAAAGAATTCAAATTAAGGCTCAAAGGGTTGACGATGGATAAAGTGTTTGGATAGCAGAACAAAATGCCTTCGTCATTCCAATCTTCAAAGCATGCCAAGTTCAAACAACATATTCACGACATCTTTTGTTTGTGCCCTGATTGATAACCGTATCGTCCATTCGCCTTTCATCTATCATTTTAAAGTATTGCTGGATGACACTTTCATTTCAGTATCACGAGCGAACCCCATCTTAGCATGGCCAATTTTCCTTTAAGGGTTTCTTCATGTTTTACCTGCCCCAGTCTCACATGATTCGGGCTCCAAATAATCTCAAATCATTTTTTTTTTTAGAATGACCTGATTATCTTTGAATTGCTTCATGATTTACCCTTAATATTAGGCCAAAATTATGTGCGATGCCATGTCATTAGAGTTGGCGTTCGAACAAATGACAAATTTAAAGATAGAAAACTAAACAAAAAGACGAACTGGGTAATAAAAGACCAAAAGTTTCACTAAACGGAGAAGTGGTTGATATACAATCAAGCAAACCAAAATACAAAACTGAAACGAAACTTGCAACGACTAAGCAAACTGCAATGACCAAAAATGGAAAGATAAGAGGGTTTCACTTCAAAACAAGATCTGGGTCACAACCCCGAAAACAACTCGGACAAAAGAAATGACAACAAAACAAACCACCAAAACTCCTCCCGATTACCAAGCATGACTTCTTATATGTAGGGTCTAAGGGTGAGCTGGCAATGGATTCTGATTAATGTTGGGTTCCTCTGGTGTCTGAACCTCGATCTTATTGGTGTCAATAAGATTTTGTACTGCATGTTTCAGTTTCCAACATTTCTCGGTATCATGTCCGAGAGCCCCCGAACAATACTCACAGCTTACTGAGCGATCCACATTTGGGGGTAGGGGATTTGGCAATCTTGTCTCAACAGGACTCAACAAACCTATCTGCTTCAATTTGTGGAACAGAGCAGTATAAGTTTCTCCCAACTCAGTGAATGTTCTTTGTGTCTTTTCCTTTCCGAAGGCATGATTCCCTCGGAAACCTGGTCCTGGAGGGTTATTGTAAGCCCTTGGTGGTGGATATGTGTTTCGGGGAGGGTGATTAGGGTGATTTGGGTAGTAGGGTTTGGCTTGGTAGTGAGGTGAAGGACCTTTCGATCTGGACCAAGTACCCTCCTCTACTGTTGCAACTTCTTCTTTTCTCTTCTTCCCGAATGCAACCCCTGTGCCATTCCGAATAGCTTGAGTTGTTGCTTTCAACGCGGAATAGCTCAATATCTTATTGGACTTAAGTCCCTCTTCTATCATTCCGCCCATTTTGACCACCTCATTGAAAGATTTACCAACCGATGTCACCAGGTGACTAAAGTAGGTTGGCTCCAGTGTCTGCAAGAAGTAGTCTACCATTTCATTCTCTCTCATCGGGGGATCCACCCTTGCTGCCTGTTCCCTCCAGCGGAACCCAAATTCTCTGAAGCTTTCGGCGGGTTTCTTCTCTAGCTTGAGCAATGATAAGCGATCAGGGATTATTTCAAGATTATATTGAAACTGGCCGATGAATGCTTGGGCCAGGTCATCCCATGTAAACCATCTGCTGGGATCCTGCCTGGTGTACCATTCTAATGCGGACTCTCCCAAACTCTGACCGAAGTAAGCTATCGAATTTCATCTCGCCCTCCGGCTCCTCGCATTTTGCTGCAGAAACCTCGGAGATGGGCTACTGGGTCACCATGCCCCTCGTATAGATCAAACTTGGGCATTTTGAACCCGGCGGGCAACTGGACATCTGGAAATGGGCACAGATCTTTGTAAGCAACGCTGACTTGGTTGCCTAAACCATGCATATTCCTGAAGGATTGCTCCAGGCTTTTGACTTTCCGAATAACTTCATCATGCTCCAAACTTTTGAAGTGCTTTTCCGGTCCTGCCGGGTTATCCCAGTGAGGTGTGTATGAATGCGGTTCAGGAGCCTTAAAGGTAGGCTCAGGATCATAACAGTGATTGTCATGTATTTGAAAAAGCGGTTCACCAGACGACTTCTGTAAAGTAGCAGGCGGAGGTGCCACAAAAACAGGGGTGACCGGAGGAGGAGTATTTTGTCTAGCTGGTGGAACTTGGGATGTATAAGGGTTTTCCCCTTGATAATATGGATAGATTGGTGCACTTGTCGAGGGATCAATAGGCGGACGCTCTGGAACTGGTGTAAGAGTAGGAAGGTTTGGTGGTGATTGTCCCCTAGCCCAGGCTAGGTGCATCTCTGTTATTTGCTGTCTCAACCGATCCACCTCATCTTTCATTATCTGTATCTCTGTTTTCTCTCCATCGAGACTCTTGCCGGAACTAGACATGCTTGCTAGAATTGGCCCTTTTGATCTAGTATGGTAATGGTGATTGGCCAGAATATTCTGTCAAGCCAACCGCTAAACCTTCTGAAAATGCAACAAGCTGGTAAGTTCACAGAGTTTAACGGATATGTTATCGCACATTGGATGTAATGCACCTAGTCAGTTAACCATATATGTATTCGCTACATGCATCATTCCAGCTTTTCCTTTTCCATTATCCTTGAAAACCTCTCTTCCAATTTTTTTTTTTTTTTTTTTTTTTCATATATATACATATACAGTTGTGGTCGAATCTTATGGAGATTGCCTACGTATCATGACCCCGCATGAATCAGACCGAGCGTAGTTCTTGCAAATTAATGCAAGAAATAAAGAGATGTTTATTTGATTATTATTTTTTGAATAAAAATTGTACAAGCCGACTCCAACTACAAACTTGTGTAGGAGATTTCTACAAGAATAAGAATATTTTTGGTGTCACTTATGACTATTTCTACAAAATTGGCCACATAATGGCTTATTTGACAAAATGGCTATTTTTTGCAAAATTTATTTAAGAAAGATAAAACTTTGAAATTTTTTTTTTTTTTTATTTTTTTTTTTTATTTTGCAAACGGGGTGTGAACCCGAACTTGATTTTGCGGCTATGGCCTTGCAACATTTCCACAAGGAATATTTCAAGGCTGTGCCCGCAAATTATGAAAAATGATTCAAAGTGGCTGTTTTTGCAAAAAATAGCCTTTCGGCGTCCTTTCGGAACATTCGGCTATTTGCAAAAACGGCATCACTTTGATTTTATTGAAAAAATTAAACACACAATTTTTTTTGATTTTTTGAAAGGTGTGGTTGGACCCGATGAGGGTTGCCTACGTATCCCACCTAATGGGGAGAATCAAACCAGCGTAGTTCGGTCAAACAAACTACATCTTTAAAGGAAACAAACTATTTATTATTTTTTCACACACATTTTTTTTTTAAGTTTAAAACAAAATTTTTCTTTTTTTTTTTAGTAAAAAAAACAAACTATTTTGAAATCACATATTTTTTTATTTTACAACAAACGTTTTTTTTCCTTTTTAAGTAAAAAAAAACAAACTATTTAAAAACAAACTATTTTGAAATCACATATTTTTTATTTTACAACAAACGTTTTTTTTTCTTTTTAAGTAAGTAAAAAAAAACAAACTATTTTGAGACTATTTTTTTTCATTTTCCTCAATATAAAAAAACGGTTAGCCTGCAAGTCTGAAGCAAATATATACATAAAACAAACAGGATGCAGCAGGATGGTCTTTTCATTTCAGGTCACCTGTCCTAGACGGACCCAACCCCTGTGTTGAGTCCCCTAAGTCAAATGCAACATGATGCAAATAAACGTTCCTACTAGGGATCCGGCATGGAGCTTTGTTATTCTAGGTTTAAAAACCTGGGTTTATTGTTCTAGACCTGGCTTACCCGAGCGGACAGCTCGAGCCGAGGAGGAGGCAGCAACCCGGGAATACAGAAGCTTCACCGGTTTTGCAACTTATCCAAACCTCGTTCTAAGGTGGGAATTAGACACTATACGGAAAAGAAGTCACACGAAGTGCACCCTTCTTCATGATTTAGAAGACTCAGAGAGGAGATTGGTTTCGGCACAATTTATATGTACAGTTCCAAAAAAATATCAAAGCGATAAAAATATCATTTTGCACATTAATACAAACATATAATAAAATCAGATAATAAATAAGCCAAATACAACAATTATTCCAAGCTCGAATTCTTAAACCCTGAACCAGTGGTTCTGGGTTTATCATCCCCAGCAGAGTCGCCAGAGCTGTCACACCTCTTTTTTACGCACCCGCGAGGATGCAAAGAGTTTTTCCAATTAAAGGACAATCGAGACGGGATTTATTTAATTATTTCAGAGTCGCCACTTGGGAGATTTATGGTGTCCCAAGTCACCGGTTAAATCCCGAATCGAGGAAGAGAATGACTCTGTTTAACAGTCCGCGAACCAGAAATCCGGATAAGGAATTCTGTTAACCCGGGAGAAGGTATTAGGCATTCCCGAATTCCGTGGTTCTAGCACGGTCGCTTAACTGTCATATTCGGCTTATTTATCCGATTTTTACAATTATATACTTAATGCAAATTAATATCCCTTTACCGCTTTTATTATTATTATTATTTACGAAAGAGAATGTTGCCTAAAAATATGTTTCGAATCACGTCACATGAAATGCACCCGGATCCTCGACACATTCTTATTCAACATTTTGGGATTTGGATTTGGGCCGCATGAAATGCACGCCCGTATTTAAGAAGGTAAAATTATTAAAATACGCGCCTAGAGCGATTACTTATTTACATTTTTGAGAAGGCCAGGAAATTCGCTAAGAAACGGCACATCTCGAAATCTAAATATTTTGCATATGCATTCATGAGGGCCCCGCGATTTGTACAATTTTGTTAGGCGAGGCATAACTCTAATTCTAATTTAAAAGCAAACTACATTCCGCTATATTTATTTGAGAGTTAAGTCAAGATTATTTAAAACATGTTGCGAGCCACACTACATGAAATGCACTTGTGGTTCACGACACGCTTTATTTAACCTTGTTCAAAATTGGAGTCGGGTCACATGAAATGCACCCCCGATTCCTTTAATCTAATTACATCGTTCAGTTAAAGAATAATGAACCAGTTTCCATAATGTGACAACATCGTGCTCAACTATAACCAATTCGAGTAAACATACGAGTAGCTAACTAAGTGAGCAAATTCAAGACTATGGTGAACAATTACATAAACAATGAAAGCATAACTAGTTGGCGAGCATATGAAGGATTAGTCATTTTCATTAGCTAACTTCGACATTGCATGTTCAACAAAATCATATATATTTACAAAAATAGTCTGAACCATACGAAAGTAAATCAAATACGAAACGATCCAAAATATTAGCGAGAAGAACAATATCGGAAAAGAACAACACCTTTATTTCTGCATATTTTTCAACGTACACAACGAGAAAATGAACCTTTTATGACGATCTCAAACCTCGACCTCTCCGGACAGAACTCGAACCAAACCTGGAACCAAGGACAGCGACTAACCAACGACGTACCGGACCTCGACGAATGACGACGAACTCAACAGAAATGTTTACTGCTTCTCTTGCTGCCCGTTTTTGTTTTCTTCTTTTCAATCCTGTTTTTGCCGTCTTTCTCTTCCTTTTCTTTTCGTCCAGAGACCAAGAATCCAGCCCCTTCTCTTTACTGCCTCCCGTTTTTCTTCTTTTTCTTTTGAGTTCTTTTTATGTGTTTTTTTGTTTTTTGCACTCTTTTTTCTTGTTTCTTTGGCCGTCTGCCTCTCTCTCTTTTTTTTCTCTTCTTCTCGTTTTTTCCCTTCTTTCTTTTTGTTTTCTCTCTATTCCTTTTTTTGTTTTTTTCCAAATCCTTTCCTCTTCTTTTTCCATTTTTGCCGTCTGCCTCTCTCTCTTTTTTCTTTCTTTTGCTTTCTCTCCTTTCCTTTTCTTTTTCGTCCCGAGACCCTTCTCTTCTTTAGTTTTCAATTTTCCTTTTGCCCGTTTTCCCTTCTCCCTTCTTCAAGAACAAGATCACCTTATATCCTTTTCCTTTTCTCTCTTCTTGTAGTAGTGTGCATGTGCATTTTTGTCCCTTAGGATATGTGTGTGCATGTGCATTTTGTCTCTTAGGCTATGTGTGTGCATGTGCATTTTCCTCCATGTCATGTGTGCATGTGTTTTGTAGTGTGTGTGCATGTGTTTTGTAGTGTGTGTGCATGTGCATTCCCCCCCTTCACGTGAGCCCCCCCCCCCCCCTTAGTGTAGTGTCGGGTTATTACGAGCTATGTCCGAAAATTATAAAACCGGGTAGTTTGAACCCAAATATTATTCTTCGCCCGGAACCGAGAATGGTGTTATTTAATTAATCCTAGGTAATCAAAAATAACTATAATACTCATAATTAAAATAAAACTATTTTTTTCAAGTTTAAAATGACTACAAAATATTAATAAAAAATTATTTTTGTAATTTTCGTTTTTAATAAAAAGATAAAAATATAAAGTACTATTTTTGCATTTTTCAAGTTTAAAATGACTACGAAACATTAATAAAACTATATTTTTGTTATTTTTCCATTTTGAGGTAAAAATAAAGTAAAAGAGTCAAATTTAACTAAAATAGCTATATTAAAACTAAACTAAATATTTTACGCTAGAAATATAGAAAATCTCGGGGAGGGTCAAAAACCACGTGTTTACACTGATTTTGGAATCAAGTCCCCAAGTCTTGACGCCCTTCCCTTTGCCGAGTCGTTTGCTCACAATTACCTTAGGTGCCAGTCCGCTCACCTAAGTCATGGCAATACCACATTGCCAATCTCGTTGCCTTGGCACAAAGTTGCCCCATTTTAGTGCCTAGGTCTTTCCCGTTTAGCCTTGTCAAGCATCCATTCAGCCCGCCTAGTTCCGTCAAGGTCTTGGCCTTTCTTACAAACAGCTCCCTTATATTTGAAGTAGTTTGTCACACTAAAGCCCTCAAATAGAAGTACAGTCCGTCACAATTGCCCTTACAATAGTTTGTTGCCATCGAAAACACCCGCTTTGTCTTGCATATGATTTTCCCTACGCATAAGGCCTATGGCTAGGCATCATGCCAAAATCCTCGCCACTGTCGCGCCGTTTTCCGATCAGCTTAATCAAGGTTCTAACAAACCACCCCAACTAGTTGAATTTGACGCCCTCGTCGAATAGATCCCAACACATGCTGCCATTTTTGCCAAGACGTCAAGTTCAGCACTCCGTTAGAGAATACGTTGTCCTTGCCCTTAAGTGCAACGTTTTTTATTTCTCCTTGCATTTCTTTGTCCGTACATCCCATAGCAAAACCAGCATGCCAATTGACTGATTTGAAAGAGAACCCACACAGATTTTAGGCAACCACAAACGCGAAATATTTGCATCACTCCCTTCTTTGCCTTCTCTGAATTTTCCAAGCCAAGACAGTCCCACCACGAACAAGCAAACTGACCCCTTGTCTTGCAGTCTCGTTCTCGACCTTGTCATGAACTTGGATCGCTCTGATACCAGTTTTCACGGGGGTGTTTTCTGTCCATCAAAACACTGCTTGTTGTGCGATAGTCAAGTCCCCACTTGACATCAGCCTTCGCCAAATTTTAATATCGGATTCGAGGTTTACACTTAGAATAATTCAAGGAAACATAAATAAAGAAGGAGACAAGCAGATTTACGGGAAACTCTTTTCCCAACCTTATATAAAATCAATTACAAAGGAAATTTTCGAGTTCGGCAAGGTGCTGCCACCTTTGGCGGGCACTAACTCACAAAATTGCCAACAAGTGCACAAGTCTGCCCTATAAAAGCCCCTGCCTAAGGTTGCTCGTGCTCCCTACTCATTTGGCAAGGCAATGGCACATATTTTGCCATGCTCAAGCCCCAAAATAGACAACCCTATGCCTATTTGATAGACTATTTCCCTCCCTAGGTAGTTAGCCCGTTTTTAAGGTTGCCAGCCCCTATATTTATAATATAAGCAGCCCCAAAAATAACCCATGTTCAGTTGACATCCCCCAACTGATAGGAAGTGATCCCCATGATCAAAAACGTGAAAACATGTCCATGACATGCCACAAAAACATGCAAAGACTTAGCTAATAATCAACAACACTTGGACATGAGTAGTTGTAACTGCTCAACTGCTTGGCATGTGCATAGCACACTTGAAAACCGCTTCATGTGCACTGCATGTGCGTTCTTGGCCAGCTGCTGGACGCCCAAGGCTGGCATTGCGCCCAGCCTTGGCTCTAGACATTGTTCTGCTCAATGCCATTGCCACAGTTCGTCGCCCCCGACTTTGCCGCACGCCCGCCCGCTGCCACAGTTGATTGTTCTTGTCAAGTAGCCCCTACTTGATCAAGTCTGCCCGTTGCCAATGCCAATGCTGATTTTGGCCTCAAGTCACCAAGTCTTGACGCCCTTCCCTTTGCCGAGTCGTTTGCCCACAATTAACTTAGGTGTCAGTCCGCTCACCTAAGTCATGGCAACACCACATTGCCAATCTCGTTGTCTTGGCACAAAGCTGCCCCATTTCAGTGCCTAGGTCTTTCCCGTTTAGCCTTGTCAAGCATTCGTTCAGCCCGCCTAGTTCCGTCAAGGTCTTGGCCTTGCTTGCAAATAGCTCCCTTATATTTGATGTAGTCTGTCACACCAAAGCCCTCAATAGAAGTGTAGTCCATCACACTTGCCCTTACAACAATTTGTTACCATCGACAACACACGCGTTGTCTTGCATGAGATTTTCCCCGCGCATAAGGCCAATGGCAAGGCATCATGCCAAAATCCTCGCCACTGTCGTGCCGATTGCCGATCATCTTAGTCAAGGTTCTAACAAACCACCCCAACCAGTTGAATTTGACGCCATCGTTGAATAGATCCCAACACATGCTGCCATTATTTCCAAGATGTCAAGTTCAGCACTCCGTTAGAGAATACATTGTCCTTTCCCTCAAGTGCAACGTTTTTTATTTATCCTTGTATTTCTTGCTCCATCAATCCCACAGCAAAACCAGCACGCCAACTGACTGATTTGAAAGAGAACCCACACTGATTTTAGACAACCACAAACTCGAAATTTCTGCATCACTCCCTTCTTTGCCTTCTCTGAATTTTCCAAGCGAAGACAGTCCCACCACGAACAAGCAAACTGACCCCTTGTCTTGCAGTCTCGTTCTCGACCTTGTCATGAACCTGGCTCGCTCTGATACTGTGAGCACGTGATTTTTACCCTATATATGAGTTATTCCCATAAATTCAAAATAAATAACTTTTTCTTATTTTTACAATTTGTGTGTTAGTTGCTTATGTTAAATCATATAAAAAATAAAAAAAATGTATTTACATTTAGAAAATCAATTTCTCATTTAGTAGGTATTAATTCATTTTCTAACAAATTAAAGAAAAAAATCAAAAAAAATTAGTTAACTTTTAAATTGAAAATTGTCAAAAAAGAGGTAATTAGTTTAATTTTTAAAATAATTACAAAATAGAAAAAAAATACAAATACCAAGTGAAAATACAATACAAATGTGAGAAAATAAGAGTAAAGAGAGATTTGATTCGGGCTAAAAATACCCCAAAATCCCAAGCCCAAATTTCCCATGACCCAAACCCAAATAAACCCAAACAACCCTAGCCCATTCTCTACAAAAGATACCCATCTCATTCTTCACAATAAAAGGAAAAAAAGAGGAAGCACACACGGCTGGGCAGCTATCATCAGAAGACCCCTCCCCCTTTTCACGATCTAATCGTGGACCCCTTACCCCCAAAACGGATTCACTCCTCCTCCCTCACCAGCAGCGAACTCGCCGGAGCACTCCAACGGAGACCCTTCCCCATCGTTCCACTCTTTCTTTTTCAATGAAAAATCAGTGAACAACTTCCATGGCTTGAGCTTTAACTAAGAGAGCTTCATCTGCGTAACACAAAAAAAATAACAGAGCTCAAAGGCAATAAAATTCAGCTGAAACGACCACATAAAACCGTTGATTTCATTACCTGAAATGCACCGGCCAAATTCCACCCTCAAACCTATCAACAACCACCAATTGAAACACCTTGAAACAGTCCAATTTTATCAAAACAACAGGGCCATGAGTTGAGGTTGAAGGCGTCATTCCAAAACTTCGGTCGTTGGTTATGTTCTGTTAAGAAACTGTCCAGTTGATGTAGTTTGAACTCAGATCCATCAATATAAAGGTCATTTTCCTTTTCCTTTCGTTGTTAGTTCATATTGAATTTTGATTGATCTTCTAAAAGCATTAAACCACTCCGTTATTTTAAATCTTCTGAAGCCTCCGTTGACTGTTTGGTCTGTCTTACTGAATTTTGAAAAGAAAGAAATATGAAATCCCACCTTATTAATGGTTAATGCATAAATTTTGTCCCTGTTTGGTATATGTTAAAGTTTAACAAATTCTTTTGTGATGAGCATGAAATAGCTAGTTTTTATTCCTTTGGCAAGCTCATGGCTACTATAGTGTGATTAACAGTGTTAAGAAACAAGTTTGATTTCAGTGATGATTTGAGAATTGCAAAAATATTCTTAGATTCTTGGTTTCTCTTAAATTCTTATAAGTTGTGGGATTTGGTTATAAAGAACGAAGGATCCTTATATTGTGATATGTTTGATGAAATATCAAGTGAACAAGATCTTGAATCATTGGTTAGACTTGATGGAACGCTTTGAGTTGATATTGTTTAGTGAAGATCTGTATGAGAATCTTTTATTTACTTTTAATTGAATAGAAAAATTGTGGTAAATTAATTTGGTATTGGGCATAGGATCTCTTATTTTTACTCTTTGGTGATAACATGCTGCTAGCCTAGTTTTCCACAGTAAATCTGTTTTATTCCTATCACAATAAGTTCCACAACTTTAGCCTTCACATAATCTCAAACTAGTTCAAGAAAGTAAATTATGAATATTAGTAGTTTGCTTTAGTCTAATACAATCCTTTGAAATGATTTGAGGTGCGCCATGCCAAACAAAAATGACAATTGTGTGGCCTTCGCTTTATTTAATCTCTAATTGATCCTTAGAATTCGAGGCGTGTCATTTAGCAAATTTCGTGGCCCTCGCAAAGTACAAACGCGAAATTACTTTAGGCGCGTTAGTTAATAATAATACCTTCCTAATCACGGGTGTGCATTTATGTGACCCAAATCTTACTCTCGGTGAAACTGAAATACATTAAAGTCACAGGCGTACCGGTTGCGGTGTGACTCGAGATGTGTTTTCGTGACGTCGCAATTCATCTAAAATTAAAAGCGGAATATTAAAAGCACATGATTAAAATATATAGAGAAATCAGATAAAAGCAAAAAGAGCAGTTGAGCGACCGTGCTAGAACCACGGAATCCGGGAGTGCCTAACACCTTCTCCCGGGTTAACAGAATTCCTTATCCAGGTTTCTAGTTTCGCAGACTATATGACAGAGTCATAAATTTCCTCGGTTCGGGATTAAACCGGTGACTTGGGACACCATTATTTTCCCAAGTGGCGACTCGAAAAAATTAAATAAATTGATCCCGTTCCGACTGTCCTTTAATTGGAAAAACTCCTTCACTGATTATTATTATATCCCTTCTAGGGGTGTAGTATTAAACATGTGACGCATTTACGTTTTTATGTGTATGGGGGTAGTAAAAAGGGAGGTGTGACAGCTCTGGCGACTCTGCTGGGGATAAGTAACCCAGAACTTCGGTTCGGGGTTTAAGAATTCGAGCTCAGTTAAAATTGCTGTTTTTGCTTATATCTGATTTCCTTATAAGTTTTGATTAATGTGCTACATGTTTACCGCTTTGATATTACGTGAACTGTATATATAAAAATTGTGCCGAAAACCCTTCTTTTCTTATCTCCGGGGATGTGCTTACTGGTTGAGACTCCCCTTTCTATTAGTGTCAATACCAAAAATAAGAAAAAGAGGCCGGATAAGTTACAAAGCCGATTGACTCCGCGGGTCACCGGTACGTAGCCCCCTCCTCGATCCGAGTTGTCCGCTCGGGTACACGGTCTAGTACCATTGAAAACATCAGGATATTGAGCCTAGATTTAGGACGTTTATTTGCATCATATCTGACTTAGGGGACTCAACACAGGGGTTGGGTCCGTCTAGGACAGGTGACCCGGTAATCAAAGACCGAGCATGTTATATGTTGCATTTATTTGTTCTAGATTATTATTGGCTAAATTCTTGAAAAACAAAAAGAGAAAATTTTAGAATAGAAAATATCGAAATGTCGACGAAATGGTGTCGATTGCTTGAAAAAAAATTTTGAAAAAATAGGTAGAACAGTTTTGTTGAAATAATTGGTCAAATAATCTGACCGAACTACGCAGGTTTGATTCTCGCCATTAGGTGGGATACGTAGGCAACCCTCATCGGGTCCAACCACCCCTTTTAAAAAATTTAAAAAAATGTTGAAGTTTTTAGTTTTCAATAAAATCAAAGTGACGCTGTTTTTGAAAATAGCTGAATGTTCCGAAAGGACGCGGGAAGGCTATTTTTTTTGCAAAAATAGCCACTTTGAATCATTATAAATAATTTTTGGGCACAACCTTGAAATATTCCCTCGCGGAAATGTTGAAAGGTCGTAGGCACAAAATCAAGTTTGGGTTACCACCCCTTTTAAAAAAATCAAAAAAAATGTGTGCTTAATTTTGTCAATAAAATCAAAGTGATGTCGTTTTTGCAAATAGCCGAATGTTCTGAAAGGACGCCGGAAGGCTGTTTTGCAAAAATAGCCACTTTGAAACTTTTTAATAATTTGCGGGCACAACCTTGAAATATTCCTTGTGGAAATGTTGCAAGGCCATAGCCGCAAAATCAAGTTCGGGTTCACACCCCTTTTGCAAAAATAACCAAAAAATGTCAAATTTTTGATTTTGTTATAAATAAGCCGGGTGATGCTATTCTTGCTTAAAATAAGCCGAATGTCCCTCAAAAAGACACCAGAAGGCTGTTTTTGCAAGAATAGCCGCTTTGAGTCATTTGGATATAATTTTGGACGCAACCTTGAAATATTCCCTCGCGGAAATGTCGAAAGGCTGTATCCGCAAAAATCAAGTTTTGAGTCATCACTCAACTTTACAAAAATAACCACTTTATCAAATAAGCCATTACATGGCCGGAGTTTTGCTGAAATAGCCACATTTTTGCATTTTAACTTCCTCGGTCTTGTGTTGGCCTGTGTCGGTGCTGAACGATGCCCCATAGGCCCCAGGATAAAATTTTTGAATTTGCATCTTCTTAAATAAAATTTTGCAAAAAGAGCCACTTTGTTTAAATAAGCCATTACATGGCCATTTTATGAAAAATAGTCTTGTGTTGGTTTATGGTGATGCCGAACGATGCCCCATGAGCCACAGGATAAAAAAATTTTATCTTTCTTAAATAAATTTTGCAAAAATAGTCATTTTATCAAATAAGCCATTATGTGGCCAATTTTGTAAAAATAGTCATAATTGACATGAAAAATATTCTTATTTTTGTAGAAATCTCCTACATAAGTTTGTAGTTGGAGTCGGCTTCTATAATTTTCCTTGAAAAAAAAAATCAAATAAACATCTCTTTATTTCTTGCATTAATTTGCAAGAACTACGCTCGGTCTGATTCATGCGGGGTCATGATATGTAGGCAATCCACATAGGATTCGACCATTTCGATAACCAAAAAGAAAAAAAAATTGAAAAAATAGCAAAAAAAAAAGAAAAAAAGAAAAAAAGAGAAATCAATAAGTGAAATACCTTAACGCTAACCCGGTGGTTTCGTTTTGTTAATCCGGAAAGTCGAGGTGGTTGGTTGTGGTAAATTGGAAAGCAAGACCCAAGGAAAATGATAACCGGCATCGAAGCTATTACGAGTGCTCAAGAGACTCAGGGTCAGAAAATTCAACAAGGGTCTACTGTGGTTGAGGAAAACGGAGCATTGAAACAACAAATGACCAAAATGTGGGCCAATGGCCAAGGACAACCTTCTCATGAGTCACAATCTGCTATACAACAAGAACAGTACCACTCTCCCGAGTACCACTCGTACTCGTTTGACCTTCCTGCAAACGTTGAGAAGCTTACCCGAAAGAATGTACAGGAAGAAATGGCCCAAAGATTGAAGAGATTAGAACATCGACTGAAAAACATGCAAGAAATGGCAGGTCAAAAGAGTGTTGCTTTCAGAGATCTTTGTATGTTCCCCGATGTCCACTTGCCGCCTGGTTTCAAGGTTCCCAAACTGGAAAAGTATGATGGACGCGGAAACCCCATAGCCCACTTGAAAAGGTACTGCAACCAATTGAGAGGTGTGGGAAGAAAAGAAGAATTGCTTATGGCTTATTTTGGGGAAAGCCTGTCGGGAGTAGCATCTGAATGGTTTTGGGATCAGGACGCATCTGGTTGGCACGTCTGGGATGATTTGGCACGAGCCTTTATCAAACAGTTTCAATACAATATTGACGTCACCCCAAACCGCATTTCCCTTTCTAAACTGAAAAAGAAACCAACTGAAAGTTTCAGGGAATATGCCATCAAATGGAGAGAGCAGGCAGTGAGAGCTAAGCCACCCATGAATGATCACGAGTTGGCCACTGTTTTCCTTCAGGCTCAAGAGCCGGATTACTTTCAAAACATGATATCTGCAGTTGGTCACTCCTTTGAAGAAATAATCAAAATGGGAGAAATGGTGGAAGATGGTCTTAAGACGGGCAAAATTATAAGTCAAGCAGCTCTCAAAAATGCGGCTCAGGATGTCCAAAGTGAATTCAGTGATGTGAATAGGAGGGATGACGAAGTCATGATGACATCAGGGTCGAGAAGAGGTCCTATGAGAACATCTCAAAGGTATACACAACCTCATCAAGTTTTCCATGACCCCTTTAAGCATTACTACCCGCCTCAAAACCCTTCATACTCTGTTGATCCAGTCCAGTATGTTGCTCAATCCTCAAAACACCCAAGAAAGCGAGCCCGAACATCACAAAACCTTTACCAGCCTCCGCAAAATTTTCAAATACCTTATAACCCACATCCAAGCCAAGGGTATGGAAAGGAACAGAAGTTGAAAGATAATTTTACACCAATCGGAGAGTCCTATGCAAGCTTGTTTGAGAAGCTAAAACGACGTGGCGTGATTGCACCGATCCCTCCAAATCGGGTGGACCGACGTGCGAGAAGTTTTGACTCATCCAAAAGGTGTGAATACCACTCCAATGCCCTGGGGCACGATGTTGAAAGTTGTCGGGATTTGAAAAGAGAGATAGAAAGAATGATTCAGGAAGGAATAATTGTGGTCCAAGGCAGTGGCATCCAAAACATTGCACAGAATCCTTTACCTGCACATAACGAAGCACATTTTGTGGGAATGATGCCCGGTGACGTGGGTGATGAAAATCTTCTTGGGAGGTCAACTGAAGTTGAAGATATTGAAACAGAAAGTGATCTTGGCAACATTAATGCAGAATTCAGTGGCTAGGATGCCATGCTTGTCAATTGGGAAGGCGCTTCGTCTCTTGGAGTTTTGGTGGTATATTTTGGTGTCATCTCTTTTGCCCGGATTATTTCAGGGTTGTAATCCGGACGTTGTCTTGAGAGTCAAAACCCTATCTTCTATCTTTGCTTTGTTTAGTAATAAATTTGTTTAGTGCTGTCTAGGTCTGTAATTCTAGTCTAGTTTGTTCGTTTTGTTGTTCGTCTTGTTGTTTCAACCCATCAGTTTAATACAACTCTCTGTTTCCCATCATTCCTAGTCATTCCATTTCTGATCACTTTGTATTTTTTTCTCATACTGACTTTAGCAACATGACATGCACACAATTCTCGGCCTAATTTTAAGAGTTAATTTAGCAATGAAACAATGTTGAAGATGTAATGATATTCGGAAGAAATAAAAACTTATCAAAATACTGTGAAGCCTGAGTTAAGTAAGTACTGGGGGAAAGCAGAACATAAAGAAATGCCTTGGAAATGCATCATGCTTCATCGGATTAAAGCCAAAGGCAAAAGTACCCCAAAGCTAAAGGAGCCATTCATGGTATCGAGATTGTTGCCCAATGGCACTGTGAATCGTCAAATACAGAAGGCAAATATGTGAATCAATCAAAGGTGTTTAACCGTGTAGTTTGTACTTGGTAGGTCTCGAAGATTGGAATGACGAAGGCATTTTATTCGGCTATCCATACACTTTATCCATTGCTACCCCTTTGAGCCATATTATATTTTCTTTCATACCTCTCTTCCGGAATCAACAACAAAAATTGAGGATTGAGCGGAGAAATCCAAATGGAGAAACAAAAAGAAAGAAGAAAAGAAAAGAAAAAAAAAGAAGATAAAAGAAAAGAAAAAAAGAGAGAAAAGAAAAAGAAAAGAAAAAGAAAAGAAAGAAAAAGAATGCAAAGAAAAATCGAGAGAAGTCAAGATGCAACAATGAATACGGACGTTGTCTGAACTACGTCTGACTTGATCCCGAAAGGGTACGTAGGCAGCCTCACTGAGGTTCAGTCACAATAAAAGAAAATCCAAAAAATCCCCCAACAAGGAAACTGGGGCAGAAGTTATAGTTGTCGAATAAATAAGATTCCGAAAGTTGTAATTTTAACCCACGATGAAATATTTTTGAGCCTTTATATCCTTTTTTCTATATCCCATCCAAAAGCCTGCATTACGGTCCAAAGGAAGACCTTCCGACCAATCGTCAAGAAATGCCGAGTCAAACGAGCAAAGGTGAATCACATCAAGGGCAACACTCCAGTCCGAACAAAGGAGAATGAAGAATTCAAGATGATGAGAACCACCACGAGTCCACCATGATGAGAGAAATCAAAATGAGAGAGTCTTATCGGTGAAAACCCTCACGGGCACCGTAAGGCGACGGTGAGTCGAGAGAAAGAAAGAGCAAATGAGAGAGGCTTGATGGTGAAAACCCGATGGGCACTACAAGTCGACTAAGGATCAGATCAAGAAATGAAGTGTTGAAGACCGGTTTCACGGCAGAACTTGCAACAAGAGTTGAACATCAGATTTGCTACACAAAGAAGGCTGAAGTGCATGTTAAGGTCGCTAGAGTCGGTATTCACATCCGCTAGGTCATTCTTCCGTAGGTTTCTTGTTAGGAATTATTTTTTCCTTTCTTTCTATTCTTCATACCTTGTTTTACCCTCCCTCTTATCGAGTCAGTCAGGTCATAACAAGTATAGAAATGATTCCAAAACTTGCCACCAAGCTTTCCAATTGCACAAGATGGGATTTGGCCAACACGACAATTGTCGTAAGTCAGGAAAAGGCAAGGCCAGTGCTTTAAGCCAAAAGAGCAACATGTGCAATGGAGCGGGCAATGATAAAAACGTTTGGGGTTCGTGCAAGACACAAAGGTCGGCAAAGAGCCAATTCGGGAAAAATATAACAAATGGAGATATGGGAGTGTATTCTGACAAAAGAAAAAGTCAGTCAAGAAACACCCAAGGTTGCCCAGTGAAATCATTGAAGAAATCATAGACTTCAAGATCGGAATTGTAGGATCCGTCAAGAAAGGAACAACATACATGCCGTAAGGAAGGCGGGTTTTGAACAAAGAAAGAATGAAAAGAATAGTCGGTGAACAGGCCAATCAGTCAAGTGGAAAGTTCAAGGCCACAACCAACCACCGCATTTTTAAACTGACAGAGTTTTCTTTGCTTTGAAACAGGAGCAAAAGATATTGTCAAACTGGGGCAGGAAAAATTTTCTGTCATCAGATACATGAAGGTGAATACAATTGTTTTTGAAGATGAATAAGGCAAGTTGAAAGGTGAATGAAGCAATTATCGGAGAATGATACAATCTTAGTCTGTTGAAACTTTCTCCTAAGACAAAAGTCTTAGTCCGATGAATTTTTCACCTAAGATGAATTGGATAAAATCTTAGTCTGTTGAATCTTTCTCCCAAGATAGAAGTCTTGGTCTGATGAATTTTTCACCTAAGATAAAGAGATAATGCAATGTGAAAACAAAAGGAAGGCAGAAGCCAATGAAAGCAGAAGTTGCAAAAGAAAGAAAAGGCAAAAGCCGAAAAAGAAAGGAAAGATTTTTGAAATTGAAAGACTTAAGAAAGTCTGAATTGCAAATGGACCCAGTCTGATGAATTATCTCCTGGAGTCATAATCTCAGTCCGACGGATAATCCTCCTAAGACCATGCAAATGAATAGACCCAGTCCGATGAGTTATATCCTGGAGTCATAAACTCAGTCCGATGGATAATCCTCCTGAGATTACATTGAAATGGACAAAGTCCAATAAGATACAATCTTAGTCTGTTGAATCTTTCTCCCAAGATAAAAGTCTTGGTCTAATGAATTTTTCACCTATTATAAAGAGATAATGAAATGTGAAAACAAAAGGAAGGCCGAAGTCAATGAAAGTAGAAGTTGGAAAAGGAAATGAATGCATAATTTGAAACGAAAAGGAAAGGCATAATTTGAAAGGTAAAATCAGAAGTTGGAAAAGAAAGAAAGGTTAAAAGTTGAAAGGAAAGAAAAGTTTGTTGAATGTGAAAGGCTTAAGAAAGTCTGAATTGAAAATGGACCCAGTCTGATGAAGTATCTCCTGGAGTCATAAACTCAGTCCGATGGTTAATCCTCCTGAGATTACATTGAAATGGACATAGTCCAGTGAGATACAATCTTAGTCTGTTGAAACTTTCTCCCAAGATAAAAGTCTTGGTCTGATGAATGTTTCACCTAAGATAAAGAGATAAGCAGCCGAAAGTTACACGGCAGGAGAAAAGCAAAAAAGAGGAAGGCAATAAGAAGCAGGGACGGCAGATGCCGGTTGCCAGCAGTTTATATCTAATAAATTTTGTTTCATGAAGGAACAAATTGTCACTCATCACTTTAAAGTGAATGTGACCGATGTGGAAAATAGAAAACACAAAAAGAGAAAGTTCGCCAAATGAGTGGAGAAATTCACAGGCAAGAGATAATTGGTAAAAGAAAATACCAAAAAGAGGAAGATAGCATCCTTTAAAATCCACTCCCCAGTCCTCAGGCTGCGGGAATACATTTTTGCATTGCACGTTTAATTTTCTGTTAGGCGCCCACCTTCTAATACGGGAATATTCTCTGCATTCGCATTGCACGTTTAAATTCTGTTAGGTGCCCACCTTCTAATACGGGAATACTTTTCAGCATCGCATTGCACGTTTAATTTCGGTTAGGCGCCCACCTTCAAATACGGGAATACATTTCTGCATCGCATTGCACGTTTAATTTCTGTTAGGTGCCCACCTTCAAATACAGGAATACTTTTTGCATCACATTGCACGTTTAATTTCTGTTAGGTGCCCACCTTCAAATACGGGAATACATTTCGCATTGCATTTTTAATTTCTGTTAGGCGCCCACCTTCTAAATACGGGAATACATTTCTGCATCGCATTGCACGTTTAATTTCTGTTAGGCGCCCACCTTCTAACACGGGAATATTTTTCTGCATTGCATTGCACGTTTAATTTCTGTTAGGCGCCCACCTTCTAACACGGGAATATTTTTCTGCATTTCATTTCATGCATATCTGCATTTTAAAAGAAAAAAAAAAGAAAAAAGAAAGAAAAAAGAAAAAATAATAATAATAAATGAAAAAAAAATGATGAAAAATTCGGACATTCAATAACATGATGTGCCCAGTCACCATACCGGGGCAGAAAAATCTTTCCTTGGTTGTTTATTTTGTCACAAGCAGAGGTCTACCGGGAGAATGGACGAATACTTCATATTGAAGAATGTTTGAACAAGTCAAGGCAAGAACAAGAATGCCGGTGAAAAGAAGTTGAACAAGTCGAGGCGATAACAAGAATGCTAGTGAAAGAGAAATACAAGTCAAGGCTCAGCAACTAGGAGCCCACCTGAAATCATGGGCACTATATGTCCGGACTTGATCCAAAAGCCGAAGAAGATTGAACCAACACCTACAGCTAACAAGCATCAAGATTCAGATCAGGGTCCGCATGAAGCACCCAACCAACTCAAGATCAAGCTTCAGAAGACTCATAGATAGGAATTTTGTAACTCGTAGCTGATAGGTTTAGTTAGTCTTTTTCAATTTTGATGTAATAACGGGACAACGGACCGGAGCCTCGGACGGAACCTCGACTCTCAACCTCGATACTCCATCACTCCCGAACTACACTGACCTGATTCCTGTTTAGCCCAGGATATGTAGGCAACCTCTGAAGCAGGGTGCGGTCAAAGCTTTTCAAAATGCCTCACAACGGAATACTCGAACGGGTAAAAATCGTTCATAGTTGCTCACTTATCTTTGCACGGAAACTCTTCGTGTTCCCGAGCAAAGAGGAGCAGCTGTGAGCACGTGATTTTTACCCTATATATGAGTTATTCCCATAAATTCAAAATAAATAACTTTTTCTTATTTTTACAATTTGTGTGTTAGTTGCTCATGTTAAATCATATAAAAAATAAAAAAAAATGTATTTACATTTAGAAAATCAATTTCTCATTTAGTAGGTATTAATTCATTTTCTAACAAATTAAAGAAAAAAATCAAAAAAAATTAGTTAACTTTTAAATTGAAAATTGTCAAAAAAGAGGTAATTAGTTTAATTTTTAAAATAATTACAAAATAGAAAAAAAATACAAATACCAAGTGAAAATACAATACAAATGTGAGAAAATAAGAGTAAAGAGAGATTTGATTCGGGCTAAAAATACCCCAAAATCCCAAGCCCAAATTTCCCATGACCCAAACCCAAATAAACCCAAACAACCCTAGCTCATTCTCTACAAAAGATACCCATCTCATTCTTCACAACAAAAGGAAAAAAAGAGGAAGCACACACGGCTGGGCAGCTATCATCAGAAGACCCCTCCCCCTTTTCACGATCTAATCGTGAACCCCTTACCCCCAAAACGGATTCACTCCTCCTCCCTCACCAGCAGCGAACTCGCCGGAGCACTCCAACGGAGACCCTTCCCCATCGTTCCACTCTTTCTTTTTCAATGAAAAATCAGTGAACAACTTCCATGGCTTGAGCTTTAACTAAGAGAGCTTCATCTGCGTAACACAAAAAAAAATAACAGAGCTCAAAGGCAATAAAATTCAGCTGAAACGACCACATAAAACCGTTGATTTCATTACCTGAAATGCACCGGCCAAATTCCACCCTCAAACCTATCAACAACCACCAATTGAAACACCTTGAAACAGTCCAATTTTATCAAAACAACAGGGCCATGAGTTGAGGTTGAAGGCGTCATTCCAAAACTTCGGTCGTCGGTTATGTTCTGTTAAGAAACTGTCCAGTTGATGTAGTTTGAACTCAGATCCATCAATATAAAGGTCATTTTCCTTTTCCTTTCGTTGTTAGTTCATATTGAATTTTGATTGATCTTCTAAAAGCATTAAACCACTCCGTTATTTTAAATCTTCTGAAGCCTCCGTTGACTGTTTGGTCTGTCTTACTGAATTTTGAAAAGAAAGAAATATGAAATCCCACCTTATTAATGGTTAATGCATAAATTTTGTCCCTGTTTGGTATATGTTAAAGTTTAACAAATTCTTTTGTGATGAGCATGAAATAGCTAGTTTTTATTCCTTTGGCAAGCTCATGGCTACTATAGTGTGATTAACAGTGTTAAGAAACAAGTTTGATTTCAGTGATGATTTGAGAATTGCAAAAATATTCTTAGATTCTTGGTTTCTCTTAAATTCTTATAAGTTGTGGGATTTGGTTATAAAGAACGAAGGATCCTTATATTGTGATATGTTTGATGAAATATCAAGTGAACAAGATCTTGAATCATTGGTTAGACTTGATGGAACGCTTTGAGTTGATATTGTTTAGTGAAGATCTGTATGAGAATCTTTTATTTACTTTTAATTGAATAGAAAAATTGTGGTAAATTAATTTGGTATTGGGCATAGGATCTCTTATTTTTACTCTTTGGTGATAACATGCTGCTAGCCTAGTTTTCCACAGTAAATCTGTTTTATTCCTATCACAATAAGTTCCACAACTTTAGCCTTCACAATAATCTCAAACTAGTTCAAGAAAGTAAATTATGAATATTAGTAGTTTGCTTTAGTCTAATACAATCCTTTGAAATGATTTGAGGTGCGCCATGCCAAACAAAAATGACAATTGCGTGGCCTTCGCTTTATTTAATCTCTAATTGATCCTTAGAATTCGAGGCGTGCCATTTAGCAAATTTCGTGGCCCTCGCAAAGTACAAACGCGAAATTACTTTAGGCGCGTTAGTTAATAATAATACCTTTCTAATCACGGGTGTGCATTTATGTGACCCAAATCTTACTCTCGGTGAAACTGAAATACATTAAAGTCACAGGCGTACCGGTTGCGGTGTGACTCGAGATGTGTTTTCGTGACGTCGCAATTCATCTAAAATTAAAAGCGGAATATTAAAAGCACATGATTAAAATATATAGAGAAATCAGATAAAAGCAAAAAGAGCAGTTGAGCGACCGTGCTAGAACCACGGAATCCGGGAGTGCCTAACACCTTCTCCCGGGTTAACAGAATTCCTTATCCAGGTTTCTAGTTTCGCGGACTGTATTACAGAGTCATAAATTTCCTCGGTTCGGGATTAAACCGGTGACTTGGGACACCATTATTTTCCCAAGTGGCGACTCTGAATAATTAAATAAATTGATCCCGTTCCGACTGTCCTTTAAGTGGAAAAACTCCTTCACTGATTATTATTATATCCCTTCTAGGGGTGTAGTATTAAACATGTGACGCATTTACGTTTTTATGTGTATGTGCGGTGAAAAAGGAGGTGTGACAGATACCAGTTGTCATGGGGGCGTTTTCTGTCCATCGAAACACTGCTTGTTGTGCGGCAGTCATGTCCCCACTTGACATCAGCATTCGCCAAATTTTAATATCGGATTCGAGGTTTACACTTAGAATAATTCAAGGCAACATAAATAAAGAAAGAGATAAGCAGATTTACGGAAAACCCTTTTCCCAACCTTTTATAAAATCAATTACAAAGGAAATTTCCGAGTTCGGCAAGGTGCTGCCACCCTTGGCAGGCACTAACTCATAAAATTGCCAACAAGTGCACAAGTCTGCCCATAAAAGCCCTTGCCTAAGGCCGCTCGTGCTCCCAACTTGTTTGGCAATGCAAAGGCACATATTTTTCCATGCTCAAGCCATAAAATAGACAACCATATGCCTATTTGATAGACTATTTCCCTCCCTAAGTACTTAGCCCATTTTTAAGGCTGTCAGCCCCTATATTTATAATATAGACAGCCCTAAAAAAACTCTTATGTTCAGTTGACATCCCCCAACTGATAGGAACTGATCCCCATGATCAAAAACGTGGTAACATGTCTAAGACATGCCACAAAACGTTTAAAGACTTAGCTAATAATCAACAACACTTGTACATGGGTAGTTGTAACTGCTCAACTGCTTGGCATGTGCACAGCACACTTGAAAACCACTTCATATGCACTGCATGTGCGTTCCTGGCCAGCTGCTGCACGCCCAAGGCTCGCATTGCGCCTAGCCTTGGCTCTAGACACTGTTCCACTAAATTCCATCGCCACAGCTCGTCGCCCCCGACTTTCCCGCACGCCCGCCCACTGCCACAGTTGATTGTTCTTGTCAAGTCGCCCCTACTTGATCAAGTCTGCCTGTTGCCAATGCCAATGCTGATTTTGGCCTCAAGTCACCAAGTCTTGATGCCCTTCTCTTTGCCGAGTCGTTTGCCCACAATTAACTTAGGTGCCAGTCCGCTCACCTAAGTCATGGCAACACCACATTGCCAATCCCGTTGCCTTGGCAAAAAGCTGCCCAACTTTAGTGCCTAGGTCTTTCCCGTTTAGCCTTGTTAAGCATCCGTTCAGCCCACCAAGTTCCGTCAAGGTCTTGGCCTTGCTTGCAAACAGCTCCCTTATATTGGATGTAGTATGTCACACTGAAGGCCTCAAATAGAAGTGTAGTCTGTCACACTTGCCCTTACAACAGTTTGTTGCCATCGACAACACCCGCGTTGTCTTGCATGAGATTTTCCCCGCGCATAAGGCCAATGGAAAGGCCATCATTCCAAAATCCTCGCCACTACCGCGCCGCTTGCCGATCAGCTTAGTCAAGGTTCTAACAAACCACCCCAATCAGTTGAATTTGATGCCCTCGTCGAATAGATCCCAACACATGCTGCCATTTTTGCCAAGACGTCAAGTTCAGCACTCCGTTAGAGAATACGTTGTCCTTACCCTCAAGTGCAACATTTTTTTATTTCTCCTTGCATTTCATGGTCCGTCAATCCCACAGCAAAACCAGCACGCCAACTGACTTATTTGAAAGAGAACCCACACTGATTTTAGGCAACCACAAACTCAAAATTTCTGCATCGCTCCCTTCTTTGCCTTCTCTGAATTTTCCAAGCCAAGACAGTCCCACAACGAACAAGTGAACTGACCCCTTGTCTTGCAGTCCCTTTCTCGACCTTGTCACGAACCTAACTCGCTCTGATACTAGTTGTCACGGGAGCATTTTCTGTCCATCGAAACACTTCCCGTTGTGCGGCAATCAAGTCTACACTTGACATTAGCCTTCGCTAAATTTTAATATCGGATTTGAGGTTTACACTTTGAAAAATTCAAGGCAACATAAATAAAGAAGGAGACAAGCGATTTACAGGAAACCCTTTTCCCAACCTTTTATAAAATCAATTACAAAGGAAATTTCCGAGTTCGGCAAGGTGCTGCCACCCTTGGAAGACACCAACTCACAAAATTGCCGACAAGTGCACAAGTCTGCCCTATAAATGCCCCTGCCTAAGGCCGCTCATGCTCCCAACTTGTTTGGCAAGGCAAAGACATATATTTTTCCATGCTCAAGCCCTAAAATAGACAACCATATGCCTATTTGATAGACTATTTCCCTCCCTAGGTACTTAGCCCGTTTTTAAGGCTGCAAGCCCTTTATAACATAGACAGCCCCAAAAATAACTCCTATGTTTGATAATAGGCGAAAACTAAGTAGTTTAGCCATTATTTATGCGTCCATTTAATTATGGTCCAATAACATAATTTATGAATTTGATAAGATATAAGCTATTAATTTGTGATTTGTCCAATGTGCAGAAAAAGGAGCTTATATCTACAATTGGAAATGTTATGGCACAATTTTGGAGCAATAACAATCCTTCGGAGTTGAGTCTTTACGATCAAGAAACAAGCTTGAATAAGAAATTCTCCCAGGTGCGCGAAGTGGTTACTTCGCGCACCATTTCGCGCAGAGGAAGAATTAAATGGGCTACAGATGCGCGAAGTGACCACTTCGCGCACCACTTAGCGCACCACTTCGCGCACCACTTAGCGCACCACTTCGCGTAGAGTACTCCGGTTAAAATAATTTTTCTAAGGTTGAAAATGAAGAGACACACAATTCCACTCAAAGTTAATTAATGCAATCTTATATCATGGAGAAGATCAGATTTTTAGCATTATTGGAGTAGAGTGGAATTGTACTATTCATCTTAGAGAGAAGATTTTGAGAGAAAGATTATTGAGAGTGTTCTTGAAGCAAAGGAAGGAGTTGAAGATCAAGCTTTGAAGAGCAACAAATTAAAGAGTTCATCTAAACCTTTATCTTGTATTTTTCTTTGTAGTATTTTAGACATCAATATTATTGATTTTAGTATGAACATGAGTAGCTAAACTCTTTAGTATTCTAGGGTCATGGATGTTAGTTGATCTTGTTATTTGAAGCTTAGATTGATTTTATTGAAGTTATTGATATGGGTTGTTTATTTGATTTTAATCTTAATTATTTTACTGCGTAGCTAACAGTGAAATATTATCTACGAACTTTGAATTAAACTTGACAAAGGAAATTCTTGGTTGCATATAAAATCAAATAGAACAAGATTTGAATCTCGGGCATCGAGTGAAGGATTTGCAATTAAGATAGATATATACTTAATTGCCTTGTTTGGTTAAATAATAAGAGTTTGAAATGCATTCTTGTTAATATTAATATCATAGAAATATAGATATTGATTTAACTTGGATAGATTCATAAGAACTCGAAAGATTCTTATGAATATTATTAACCTTATAATCAATAATCCGGATAATTTAAATAAATCGATTCTAAGTAGAAAAATAGCATGATTACTAGCAAGTCCATGGCCCTGGAATATATTTGTCTATAATATTATAAAAATATTGTGAAATGGGTGTAGTAATTTCATCTTGAATAATTGTGACATTATAAATTGAATTATAAAGAAGTTCCTATATACTTTCGAATTATATTGCATAAATCAAGAATTAGTTAATTTAATATCAGTCAATAAGCTAATAATAATTCCTCGTGGGAACGATACCTTACTTATTACTATACTACTTGTCGATCATGTACACTTGCGTGAGTGTTTTGGTCGCAACAATGTTCAGTAGACATCCCCTAACTGATAGGAAGTGATCCCCGTGATCAAAAACGTGGGAACATGTCTAAGACATGCCACAAAAACATGCAAAGACTTAGCTAATAATCAGCAACACTTGGACATGGGTAGTTGTAACTGCTCAACTGCTTGGCATGTGCACAGCACACTTGAAAACCGCTTCATGTGCACTGCATGTGCGTTCTTGGCCAGATGTTGCATGCCCAAGGCTGGCATTGCGCCCAGCCTTGGATCTTGACACTTCTCCACTCAATGCCATCGCCACAGCTCATCGCCCCCGACTTTTCCGCACGCCCGCCCGCTGCCACATTTGATTGTTCTTGTCAAGTCGCCCTACTTGATCAAGTCTGCCCGTTGCCAATGCAAATGCTGATTTTGGCCTCAAGTCACCAAGTCTTGATGCCCTTCCCTTTGCCGAGTCATTTGCCCACAATTAACTTAGGTGTCAGTCTGCTCGCCTAAGTCATGGAACCACCACATTACCAATCATGTTGCCTTGGCACAAAGCTGCCCCACTTTAGTGCCTAGGTCTTTCCCGTTTAGCCTTGTCAAGCATTCATTCAGCCCGCCTAGTTCCATCAAGGTCTTGGCCTTGCTTGCAAACAGCTCCCTTATATTTGATGTAGTCTGTCACACCAAAGCCCTCAAATAGAATTGTAGTCCATCACACTTGCCATTGCAACAGCTTGTTGCCATTGATAACACCCGCGTTGTCTTGCATGTGATTTTCCCATAAGGCCAATGGCAAGGCCATCATGCCAAAATCCTCGCCATTGTCGCGCCGCTTGCCGATCAGCTTAGTCAAGGGTCTAACACTAATATTCAAACGGAAAAATATGCCTGTGAAGCGTAAACTAGGTGAAATAAGACAAATATGCACGTCGTTAATAGTTGGGCCCAAATATATCCAAACCGTCCAATAGTTATGCATATTAACCCTTTTTTAACGGAAATAATATTTTTTTTCTTTCTTTATTTAATTAATTAAAATCAAAATATTTTTTTGGGGAAACAGAAAAAGAACTTGAATAAAATTAAAATTAGAAAGTCGAATGCTCAGAAAAGTATTGTACACTGAACTGAACTTCCCACTGATAAGAAGCATCTTCCGCACGTGACGATTAAGCATAAGATAGAAATTTATTCTAGTTTTCTATGTAGGTAAGCCGAGGTAAAAAATGTAACAAAATATCATTGAAACAACTGAAATATGCAGTTTAAAGTTGGAAAAAGTTAATGTAAAAGAAAAACAATTCAAGTTGCCTCGTACAAAATATTCAAATAAGTATCGCATTATTTTAGTCTTACACTCTATTTGGATCATTATTCTTCATCGTTTTATAATTTATTGTATCGTATCGTTTTATGAATATAATGTTTGGATAGATTATATTATTTTTTATTGCTAAAAAAAAATTTGTTGTTTAGTTTGACTGTATCATACTGTACTGTAACTGATAAGTTTATTAAAATATCCTTAATTGTTTAATTATTAAATTTATTAAAAATTATGCATAAAAATAATTTTAAAATAAAAGAGAAGAAGGTAAAATACCTTAAGAAAGCAAAACAAAGGAGTGAGACAGAAGAAGGTAAAACAAAATAGCACAATTAATTAGAATTGAGTTAAAAGCAAATTATGAGAAGAAAAAAAATATAAGGCAGCAAAACACCTTTAACGTTGGCGTCAGAAGCTCTAGAAAAAAATAAAGTAGGTAATACGTTGGAGATTTGAAATTAAAATAGAAAAAAAAAAGCTAAAGGATAAAATATAATTGTGGAGTAATAAGTTAGCGCATAAATGGAAGAAAAACAAGAAACAATCTCATCACACCAAATCGGTTGTTTCAAAAAAGAAAATATTTTATTGTTCCAAAATAATAAATTTAAAAATACAATACAATCAATTTTAATAAAATAATTACAATAAATATTATTTAAAATAAAATACAATACGATACAAGAGAAGTTAGTTTATAGTCAACAACAAATAGGATAGCTTTAGTAGTCGTATTGCTAAATGGATACAACTTTTATAAAGTCTCCAACTTTGATAATGTACAAAGTAGAAATTTAGAATATATTGTCACGTCCTTAGTTGTTAACTAAGTACACGTGCGGCACTTGACAACTCGCTCACGATCTTGCACAACTTTCTCACACTCTTGCTAGGCCAAGTCAGCCTTACTATACTTTGAATCGCTAAGAGAATGGAAGAAAGAACACAAGAGAATTTTTAAAGGAAGCTTTGTATTAGAGATAACTTGAATTGTTTTCTTGGTTGATGAATTACAAATGAATGCCCCCTATTTATACTAATCACCTAGGGGCTAGTATGTAAATAATAATTGTTCTACAAGTCCTTCAATATTTACAAATAAGTCCATTATCTAGAATACTCTACAAGCCTAGAAGATTCCAAGGACTTTCTTAGCAAATTCATAAAGATCTAGGTTCTTCCTAAGGAAATGTCCATACTTCTCTAGAATCTTCTCACAAATGCTAGCATTCTTCTTATGTAAGCTTCCACATGGCATTAATATATGCCAAAATGCGCCTATGTGGCATGATGACGTGGCAAGTCATCACACTCTCCCCCACCTAATATTGCGACGACCGCGGCGCAATGCTGCTGCATAAACTCTCGGATCTTATCTTTGAATTGCCACAAATCCTCATATCGTTCCCACGTGGCCTCCTCTGGTGATTGCCCTTTCTAATGGACGAGGAACATAGCGGTCTCTTTTTGCCCTTGTTTTCGCCTGGCTTGGTAATCTATAATAGCCTCAATCTCCCGATCATGTGAGGCATTGATAGTCATTGGCGCTCGACCCTACTCAGATCATCCTTATCTTCATGATATGGCTTAAGCATGCTCGCATGGAAAACAGGGTAGATCTTAAGATACGATGGCATGTCAAGCTTGTATGAGATCTTGCCTATCTTGACGACGATCTTAAATGGCCCTTCATACTTGCGAATCAAATTTTGATGCATGCCCCGTAGTGCCTTGAATTGCCTTGGGTTAAACTTTACCATGACCATGTCCCCAACTCTATAGTTTATGGGACGCCGCTTACGGTTCGCAAACTTCTTCATCTTCTTAGCTGCCTTATCCAAGTAGGACTTAGTAGTGTCGAGTTGCTCCTCCCATCCTTTGGCCATATGATAAGCCCCTAAACTCTTTCCCTCAAAGGCGGCTGGTAATGAATGTGGAGTTTGTGGTTGTTGGCCCGTGGCTAGCTCAAATGGTGTCCGCCCCGTGGACTCACTCCGCTGTAAGTTATAAGAGAATTGGGAGATGTCTATGAGCCTTGCCCAATCTTTATGATGCATACTTACGTAATGCCTCAAGTAGCATTCCAGTAAGGAATTGACTCGTTCCATTTGTCCATCCGTCTGTGGGTGGAAACTAGTAGAAAAGTGCAGTTCCGTGCCTAGTATGTCGAACAACTCTCTCCAAAAATTCCCTGTGAAGCGGGGGTCTCGGTCACTGATGATATGCCTTGGTAATACCCAATACTTCACCACGTTCTTAAAGAATAGCTTGGCGGATTCCTTAGCTGTGCAACCCGGTGAGGCAGGCATGAAGGCAGCATATTTGGAAAATCTATCCACGACCACCATAATAGTACCATAACCATCGGACTTCGGTAGGCAAGTGATAAAGTCCATAGTCACACTCTCCCATGGACGCTCCGCAACTGGTAATGGCTCCAAAAGTCCTCCGGGTTGTTTTTGTTCAA
Organism: Nicotiana noctiflora; assembly: GCA_032618575.1. Classification (NCBI taxonomy): domain Eukaryota; kingdom Viridiplantae; phylum Streptophyta; class Magnoliopsida; order Solanales; family Solanaceae; genus Nicotiana; species Nicotiana noctiflora. Next base: position 135,330 of record JASVEL010003490.1, read on the forward strand.
CCTTGTCCTGTTGACAGACAAGACAAGTCTGCACATAGCACTCTATGTCATCTCGCATGCGTGGCCAATAGTAGACCGACTCAACCAAGGCCCTAGTGCGACGTTGGCCTGGATGACCAGCCACATTGTATCATGACTCTCCCTTATGATCCATCGTCTAATGTCTCCAAACTTAGGCACGTAGACCCGCTGACCCGTGGAAAGTAATAGGCCGTCTTCAACCCAAAAACGTCTCGTCTTGCCCTGGTTGGCTAACTCGATAAGTTGTTTGGCTGTTGGATCATGTTGCATGCCTTATTTTATAGCCTCACGAATGTCCCAAGTTGCTGAAGTGATGGCAGCAAGCTCGGCTTTCCGGCTCAAGGCATCAGCTACAACATTACCTTTGCCCGGCTTGTACTCTAGCACATAATCAAACTCGGCCAAGAATTCTTGCCACCTAGCCTGTTTTGGTGTGAGCTTCTTCTGCGTCTGAAAGTAGCTAGTAGCCACATTGTCGGTCTTGACCACGAACCTCGACCCGAGCAGATAATGTCTCCATGTACGAAGGCAATGCACGATTGCAGTCATTTCCTTCTCTTGCACCGTGTAACGCCGCTCTATCTCATTTAACTTGCAGCTCTCAAATGTTATGGTATGCTTATCCTGCATAAGGACACCCCCAATAGCGAAGTCTGAGGCATCTGTGTGCACCTCAAATGTCTTGGTAAAGTCAGGTAATGCCAAGACTGGCTCTTCTGTTACCGCTGCCTTAAGTCCTTCAAACGCCTTTTGACATTGCCCCGTCCAAACCCACGGATTGTTCTTCTTTAGCAACTCCGTCAATGGGCCGGCCTTTGCTGAGTAGCCACTGATGAACCGGCGATAGTAGTTAACAAGGCCAAGGAAGGATCTCAACTCAGTTACCTTTGTAGGTGTCTCCCACTCATGGATAGCACGTACCTTAGCCTCGTCCATGCGTAGCTCGCCATTGCTAATGACATGGCCCAAGAAGTGCACCTTTGATTGTGCAAACTCGCACTTCTCCCTCTTGATGTATAGCTCGTTCTCCCACAAGACTTGGAAAACTTTCCTTAAGTGCTCCATATGTTTCTCCAAGGTGTTGTTGTAGATGACTATGTCATCTAGGTAGACTACCACGAACTGATCAAGGTAGGGATGAAAAATCTTGTTCATAAGGGTGCAAAATGTGGCCGGTGCATTGGTTAAGCCGAAGGGCATCACCAACCACTCAAAGGCTCCATATCTTGTCATACATGCTGTCTTTGGCTCATCCCCTTCGGCAATGCGAACCTGGTAGTAGCCCTTTCGAAGATCCACCTTGGTAAAGTATTTGGCTTGCCAAGTCTATCGAACAAGTCATCAATGAGTGGGATCGGGTACTTATTCTTTATTGTAACCTTATTAAGTGCTCGGTAGTCTATGCACAAGCACAACGATACATCCTTCTTCTTCTGGAGCAATACTGGTGCGCCGAAAGGTGCCTTTGATGGGCGAATGTGACCAGCATCCAGCAACTCTTTCAATTGTTTCTTGAGCTCCTCTAGCTCGGGCGGTGCCATACGATATGGGGAAAATGCAGGTGGTTTAGCCCCTGGTTCCAACTTAATCTTGTGATCCACCTCTCGCCTAGGCGGCAAGTGCTTAGGCAACTCCTCGGGCATGACATCTTTGTTTTCCTCAAGCAACTTCTCTATGCAAGGCGGCAATGTCTCTTGAAAACTCTTGTCTTCCTCTATACTTGCAATGGTTGCCACGAACGTTGGATCCCCTTTCTTGATCCCCTTTACAATCTGCATAGCTGAGATTTGTGCTTCGATTTGTCCGTGTGGCATAGTCATTGTAGGTACCATGCAAGCTCCTTCTCGCTCCATAGCCAAAAGACGTTGGAGGTAGGGGTCGATCAAAGTATGACAATGTCTAAAGAACTCTTTCCCCAATATGATGTCAAATATATCCATAGCAGTTACGGTAAAGTTTTTCGTACCTTTCCAAGCTCCCAATTTGACACCTACTCCATTATCTACCCCGCAAGCATTTTGTACCTCGGTATTCACGGTCTTGACGCGAGAGTTGGTTGGGGAAAGCTTCAATTCTAGTCTCTTTGCGGAAGCCTCAGTCACGAAGTTGTGAGTTGCTCCAGTATCCACCATTGTGCGAGTGTGCTTGTTGTTGATGGTGAGATCCACGTACTGTTTGCCACTCTCAGTAGGTTGGATAGCTTGCTTTGTGACGGCACCACATAATCCGATCATACCCAACTGTGCAGTTCCCGAACTCTCTCCTTGCGGCTGCTCATTTCGTTCACGGACTATGGCACTGAGGCTCTTTAGCTCGGGACAATTCCTAAAGCCATGTGGCCCTCCGCATATGTAGCATCCCTTCTTCTCGGCATAGCCTTGACGACCACTCAACCTTTTGGAATCTTGAGTCTTAGAGTATTGTTGATGTATCTCCTTGCGTTTGCCACGATCTCCCCCACCTTTGACATTGTTAACTTTTGACTCCTTGCCATTGCCTTTGTCGTGCTTGTCATGCCTGAAATCCATCAATGATTCGGCCTCTACTATGGCTTGGTCTATATCGGTGACTTGCCGGCGTTGTAACTCCTGCTTAGCCCAATTTTGTAACCCGTCCATGAAGTGGAACAACAAGTCATCATTGGTTAGGTTGGGGATTTGAAGCATAAGGGTAGTTAACTCCTTGACATAGTTACGTATGCTCCCTGTTTGCTTTAATTCCCTAAGCTTGCGCCTTGCCTCGTACAAGACATTGTTTGGAAATAATTGTCGCTTGAACTCGGCTTTGAATTGATCCTATGTGCTAATAGTACATAGACTTTTATCCACGTCCGACATATTCCTTCTCCACCAAAGCATGGCAGTCTCTGAGAGGTACAATACCGCAGTGTTGATTTTTGCCTCGTCGTCCCTCACTTTGTCGTGCCTGAAGTAGTTCTCCAAGTGCCAAAGAAAATTTTTCACTTCTTGTGCATCACGAACACCTTTGAACACCGGTGGTTTGGGAGCATCGATATTGGTCTCTCTTCGTTACCACTACATTGCTGGCTACCTCGGTCACGCCAGCATTGACATGCTCCTCGAGTGAATCTATCTTTGCCTTCATAACATCGATAGTACTCAAAGCCTCCATGAGTCTACACTCTAAGGAAGTGATGGTTTGCCTTAGTTCCATCTCAGTCTGTGTACGTCCCTCCAAGTCATTTCGGATACTCTCAATCTCTTCAAGAGTGTGCCCCTCAAGAACGCTAAGGGTGGCTTCCACCTTCCCCAAGCGTTGGCCAAATATCTCCACGGCGTCCATCCCTGCGTTCATCTTCATCACCCACTCTTTACCAAGCGAGACGTCCTCGGGCAGAACCTCTACTTCATCCTCGCTTGCCTCAGTGGTAGATGATTCTTGGGATGTAAGCCCTTTGTTTGACACAACCTCGGGTGGTACCTCCTGGCTCTTGTTGGTGGCATTCCTCTTTTTCCCACGGCCACTCTTGCCAGCAGCATCCTGGATGACGTTGGCTTGGGTATTGGCAGCGTTAATTTCTCCGTCGTTCGCCATTCCCTTAGTTGAAACCTTCGCTCTGATACCACGTTGTCACGTCCTTAGTTGTTAACTAAGTACACGTGCGGCACTTGACAACTCGCTCACGATCTTGCATAACTTGCTCACGCTCTTGCTAGGCCAGGTCAGCCTTAAATACTTTGGATCGCTAAGAGAATGGAAGAAGAACACAAGATAATTTTTAAAGGAAGCTTTGTATTAGAGAGAACTTGAATTGTTTTCTTGGTTGATGAATTACAAATGAATGCCCCCTATTTATACTAATCGCCTAGGGGCTAGAGTGTAAATAATAATTGTTCTACAAGTCCTTCAATATTTACAAATAAGTCCATTATCTAGAACACTCTACAAGCCTAGAAGATTCCAAGGACTTTCCTAGCAAATTCATAAAGATCTAGGTTCTTCCTAAGAAAATGTCCATACTTCTCTAGAATCTTCTCACAAATGCTAGCCTTCTTCTTATGTAAGCTTCCACATGGCATTAATATATGCCAAATGGTACCTATGTGGCATGATGACGTGGCAAGTCATCACAATATGCTTACAAAATCTAAGTTCCCTTTCTTACAACCCGGCGGCCTATCTTTCTTGTCTTTTCGCTCTGCTTGTGTTTTGGAAGCTTATGCACCTTTTAGCTTTAAACAAATTTAGCTAATAAGAACTTTTCGTTTGATCAAACATTTTACTATTTTATCCTTTCTTTTTATTTGTAATCTGAAATATCATTCCCATAAACCCCTATCTCCCTCTATGTTTCAGTCACAATCCAAAAATTTCTTCGAAGGAGTCGTAATGGAACTTAATTTCTAAATTAGGTAAGCCTAATATTTACAGAGATAATACTTATATTTGGTAAATTTTATTTCTATAATTCTTAACAAATTATAATTTTCAAAATCGGTGGTACAAATCAGAAGCCTTTCTAAGAGTAGTTACAAAAAATACATACATTATTGTTCCGAAACAAGAGGAACTAATGGAAAAACTACAAATGAAGGTGACTCTAAGACCTACGAACCTTGCAGCAGGTTTACCTTGAGTATCCACCGCAACGATTCGCACAGCTACTATCGATCAAATACCTGGATCTGTACACAATAATGTACAGAAGTGTAGTATGAGCACACAACGGCGGTGACCAGTAAGTATCAAGATACGTGGAGTAGTGACAAGGAACAGTCCAGACACCTACTGGTCAAATAAATTGAATAGGATATGATAATAACTATCAACCTAAAGATGACAAAGTAATATCAACAACAGGGAAAGAACAAACTACAATAAGTAGAAACTAAAGAGAAATACGGATGGAACAAAAGATAACCAAATAGATTAACACCAACATAGCTAGAACACAGACAAGTAAAAACTGTACTCAAACAAAGAAGGCGATGTTAGCATAATAATCATATCATTTTTTGCATAATTCCAGCCATCTAAAACTTGAAGTCTCGTGTCATAACCTAAATTTCCAAACTTTTAGCACACCTCTCACCTTGTGCCCCCATATTTCTATCTTTCTTTACACAACAATGTTCTCATGTAGAATATAGGGTCCATAACCAACGCAATTAAGATATTCAAGGAGTCCCATTTATATAACATAAAGTAGAGTACAACTTCTAAGCTAATTAGGAACTGACTAAGAAAAGATAAAATTATTTTTAGAAATCATCTGAATAAAGAAAGTACCATTTTCAATTAAAATAAGACATCGAAAGAATTATTACCGTTATCATGGAATTTAAGAAATTAACTTAGTAGAAATTCCCTTTTAAGTAAAATACAACCTCAAACGGATTAAGGGAATTCATTTGAGTAACTAATTAAATTAAAAATGAAATAATTGTTGAAATTTGAATTATGGTGATATATATATATATATATATATATATATATATATATATATATATATATATATATATATATATATATATATATATATATATATATCCATCACAAGAGTCACATCACAAGAGTCACATCAGTAAAGAAGCCTAAACAATTAACACACTTGAATTGATAGCTACAAAGAAACACAACAAGCAGAAAGTGCACGACATCACCCTTCGTGATTTATCACTCTTACTTACAATATGCATAAATAGAAATGTGCACGGCATCACCCTTCGTGCTTTACAATCTTCCTCACAATATCATGAACGGCATCACCCTTCGTGCTTTTACTCTCAATAATGTGGCATGGCATCACCCTTCGTGTTTTTACACTCTTCCTCACAATATGCATAAATAGAAATGTGCACGGCATCACCCTTCGTGCTTTAACTCTCTCTCACAATATCATGCACGGCATCACCCTTCGTGCTTTGCACTCTTCGTCACCCGAACAATGGAAACAATAATATCGCAGCAAGGGAATCAACAATAGAAACAATAACCTCCGGTAAGGGAATCAACAATAGAAATAATAACATCCCGGCAACGAAATCAACAACAGAAATAATAACCACCCGACAAGGGAATCAACAATAACCAATCTTGTTTTACCAGTTAGCTTCACAATATAGATCTAAACTCGAGTCAATACACAACAATGGTCATTTACCAAGAGAATGTCATTAGTCTTGTTCAACGTGAATAATCGTCAATTTAAGCATGAATAGTACCTAATAAGGATCACGAAAAAATCAAGAAGCACAATAACTTCAACTAAACAACAAGACATAATAAGCATATGATAACTACATAGGTACCCACAACAAGTGGACATATAACATATTTGCACGAAGTCATAGAGAAACTCACAATCAAGAAATATCAAAACAATAAGGAAGGCAGACACTTCAATTAAGGCAATTAATGTTCAAGTAACAAGTAGGAATTGGACGAAAGCTAACAACATCGTTAGAGGTAAATTAAACAATTAGGAAAATCAATCATAATGGAATACTTCCAACATAATGAACATAAGTACCTAAGAACCGTAAAGGAAAATTTCTCACAAATAAATCCGAGTACACACTCGTCACATCGCGTGCACGGCTACAATTAGCAAAGAAGACTCGAATCCTAAAGGGAAATCCCCCACACAAGGTTAGGCAAGATACTTACCGCAATCCGGCCAATTCAATACTCAATTTAGCTTTTTCTTTACCAATTCATCAACTCTCGGCTCAATCTAGCAAAAAAACAACTTGAATACATCATAAAATGCAAGAGAAAACAATTTCCAATTAACAAAATTATGATTCTTATACAATTTGTAAAAAGTCAACAAAAGTCAATTCCACGGGCCCGCATCTCGAAACCCGATAAAATTTATAAAAATCGAACATGCATCCTCTACAAGTTTATCCATACAATAATTATCTAATTATGATACCATTTGGTCATTCAAATAATCATTTTATATTTTTGAAAGATTTCACAATTTTCCCAAATTTTTCTTTAGATTCTCATGAATTTGATGTTAAATCTAAGATATAATCACAAAATATAGTTGAAATTGATTAGAGACACTTAACCAATGATTTGTAGAAATTTGGATCTATGGAAAATCGCCCATGGAGGTTTAGGGATTGAAAAAATTAAAATATGGGTAAAAATCTCGTCAAAAACCTCACTTAACAGGCCTCAGATATCGCATTTGCGACCCAGGGTTCGCAATTTTGAACAAAACAGGGCTGGCAGAAGTTGCATTTGTGAACAAAACAGGGCTGGCAGAAGTTGCATTTGTGACAAAAAGTTTGCATTTGCGAACAGGGCATCACAAATGCAATAAAAGATTTGCATTTGCAAACACACCAAAAACCAGCAATTTTTTCCGACATGTAAATGAGCATAATTTTCTAATATGATGTCCAAATTTGATGATTCTTTTTCCTATGGCTCTATAATTTCGATACAGACTGAATGGTTCAAACAAAACTGAATTTGGATCTCATTCGCTTATCTGGTACTATTTTTTCTTGAAGAAACAACGATGAAGCATCCAAAAACAAGCGCAACATAGCCTAAACCTATCCAAAACTCACCCAAGCCCTCGAGGCTCCAAACCAAACATGCACATAAGTCTAAAAATATCGTACGGACTTGCTCGTGTGATCAAATCATCAAAATAATATCAAAAACTACAAATTTAACCTCAAAACTCATGATTTTCTCAAGGACACTCAAATTTTCTAATTTTTCAACCGGACGTCCAAATCACGTCAAATCAATTCCGATTCTCACCAAATTTTACACATAGAACTTAGGTATCACAACAAACATGTATTGGGCTCCAAAACTAAAATACGAGCCCGATACCAATGATTTCAAACATTAATATATTTCTTTTTTTCCTTTAAAAACCAGCACAGTAATTTTCTTCAAAAATTATTTTCTAAGACTAGGGACCTCGAAATTCAATTCTGAGCATAAGCCCAAGTCTCATATTTTATCGTGATCCTTCCGAGATCGTCGGGACATAGATTGGGGTTCGTTTACCAAAAATGTTGACCAAAGTTAACTAAAAACTAAAGTTTAACTCTAGAAATTACTATATTATTTCGTATTTTCACATAAAAGCTTTTCGATTTCACGCGCGGACTGCGAACGCAAGTTGATACACATAATATGAAGCTGCTTGTGACCTTCAACTATCGAATCGGACATAATTTCTTAAAATGACCAGTTGGGTCATTACATCCTCCTCCACTTAGACATATGTTCATCTTCAAACTTGCCCAGAGTCACTCCAAAGCCATTGAACCGCTGCATGAGCTCCTCATACAGACACTCAGGGGTTATTCCCCATCTTCCAAGCTATGCAGAACTGATAATGCCACTAAACTAAAGGTCGCATCTCCTCCTTGGTCCATAACGTTATAACAGGACCCAAACCTTAACATCCGAAATTTATCACAAGAACCGAATTCCACATCATCACACTAAACGCACCGAAACAAGCAGAATCGAGCCAAAAATTCCAATCCAGAATACAATCACATGTTGTTACACACAACTCACATACTTGGTGCAATAACCTCTGACCACCATAGCTGCTCAAATATCATCTTGGATCCCGGCAATAAACTTCACATTAAATGCAACCTTGTTCCGGACTTCCACAACACTACCCGTGATAAAGAGACATGCGAAAACTCATAGCCGCCCATGAAGTCAACAAGTAATGAAGCTCTCCTGCCGGCCAAGGTCCATTACCCAAAATCTTAGCAGAAACACCCTCATACTTCCAAACACTCCTCACCCACATTACCCTAGTACCAATCTCAGGTCTAAGAACCTCATCTCAGCCAATACAAGTAGCCCAACTAACAACTCATCAAGGAACCACACAGATTCTTACACTACACAATTCGTACACCAAATCAACAATAACTCAATTATGCAACACAAATAAAGGAAAGCACAGTATAAGAATTATTTTTAATAAGTACAACATGTGTAACAACAAGGTATAAAAAATCATCAAATCATCCCATAGAGGGAAACACGGCACCAAATAAACACAAGGAAAGGGTATCTCTCATAACAGTCAAAGCGGCGTGCCCCATTCTTAAATACTCATCAAGCCAGTATCCCACATAACATCTGTTGCGATGTGCATCCCGCTCCCAAATACTCATCAAGCCAAAATGTTCGGGCTCACTGATCATATGAATATAGATATTAAGTACAACAGAGTGCACAAATAAAACTGTGGAAAAATAAATGGAAGTGCTAAAGCATGACAGAAGCAAGCACAACTAAGGTGCAATGAGAAAATCAACATCATGAGGGCTATCTCGCCCGCATCTCTATAAGTCCTGATACACCCTCATCGCCTAACATGGCATAAAAGAGTAGCACATAACATAGACTAGGAGCATAAATAATATCCATTCTTCCTGATAACTAACCATAATAAGGATCTCACAGGAGCACTTAAACTTCATTTGATATAAGATACATATTCTCATTGATCTTTCAAATAGTCCCAAACCCAAATCCTAATTATTTTCAAATAGGTAAATATACTTTACAAAAACCCACAAAGACCTATCAATCATGAATGCTATTAATTACCTCATCCTCAACGTTTCTTCACAATCCGCCGGTAGGAAATGGTCCACATATAATGGCATCTAGCACAAAACCTCAGGAATACCAAAACTTCCATACTCAAACTCCACTACGCAAATCAAATGGATGATATAACACTTACACCCTATCATTCTATTGAAGCACTCATATAGAGTTTCTGGCCGTGTAACAAAATATGAACCTCGAAAGCCTAAAATCCCAGTAATCACCATGCTATCAGCCACGCACCCGCAAACCAAACCTCAAAGTCCTTTCCAAAATGCACGCTCTTCATATATGGCCAATAATGTCAACACCCCATTAATTTCTAATGCATATTCAGGAGAAAGCCATAATGTACCATATATTCTTTACGCCCATAAAAGACTCCCAACTCAAGCTGTAGTCAAACCATCGAGAATCCTCTGAGATCCTACCACATGTAAATAAGCCATCAGGACTATACCTCCCCAACTCAACCGAGTCACACAAACTATCTAATCGAATAGTTCTTCCACAAATACCAGTAGATAATTCATATTCAAAGGACCAATCACTTTATCGCTATGCTGACCCAACACCACAGAGCTGACCCATTTCTTCGGATAGTCGATATGAAATAATCCTGATCAAAGTCCCAACATCGTCTCGTGCAAGATCTCATACCTTAGTCATATACAAATTTCGGGAACCTATCAACACCACACATACATATACCTCAAGTCAAAACTGACGCAAGTCCGACGATGCAATTTGAATGTCGCTGATGGACTCTTCCACTTGGTGCGAATCCATAGAAAATAACGTCTGATGATCCGCAGAGCTAACCTTCAGAGCTCGTACAACACAAATCACAAGGTACTCTAATACCGCCAACTATACTCAATCAACACCCGCTTCTGTTGCACCTCCATATAAACAACCGAATAATCTCTCAATACCTCTGTATCTCCAATCTGGACAACACGTTGAGAAGATGTCTAAGCATCCCTGAATCCCTTGTAGCCTGTCTGTAGCATCACGAACCAGTAGCGCATAACTGACACTGAGAGTGTAATATTACATACGAGTGGATGTAAAGGAACATAAGTTATGTGCTTCGAGTTGAATCAATATCGCACAATAAGGAATGAAGAATGTGAGATTATCCTAATAATTTTGTAGCCTCTCGAAGATAAGTACAGACGTCTCAGTACCAATCTACAAGAGTCTACTAAACATGCTTATGACTCGTAGCACCTATGAACCTAGAACTTTGGTACCAACTTGTCACGGCCCAAAATTCCCTTCGAAGGAGTCGTGATGGGCACCTAGTCTCTAAACTAGGTAAGCCTAAAATTTATGGAGATAAAACTTATATTTGCTAAATTTAAATTAAATAACCCTTAACAAAATACATTCCCAAAATCGGTGGTACAAGTCCTAAGCCTTTCTAAGAGTTGTTACACAAAATACATACATCACTGTTCCGAAACAATAGGAACAATTGCAAATAAGTACAAATGAAGGTGACTCCAAGACATGCGAACGTTGCAGCAGGTTTACCTTGAGTCTCTAGCGCAATGACCTGCACAGCTACTACCGATCAAATACATGAATCTGTACACAAAAATATACAAAATTGTAGTATGAGCACACCACGATGGTGTCCAGTAAGTGTCAAGACTAACCTTGGTGGAGTAGTGACGAGGAACGGTCCTGACACATATTGGTCAAATAAATTGAACAGGATATGATAATAACTATCAACCTAAAGATGACAAAGTAATAACAAAAGCAGGGAAAGAACAAACTATATTAGTAGAAACAATAAAAAGAAACACGGATGGAACGAAAGATAACCAAATAAATTAAAACCAACATAGCTAGAACACGGACAAGTAAAAAAATGTACTCAAACAAAGAAGGCGATGTCGGCTCAATAAATCATATCATTTTTTATGCACAATTCCATCCATCTCAAACTCGAAGTCTCATATCATAACCTAAAATTACCAAACTTTAGCACACCCACCACCTTGTACCCACATATTTCTATCTCTATGTACACAACAACATTCTCATGTTACTCAGTACATAGGGTTCATAATCAACGCAATTAAGATGTTCAAGGAGTCTCATTTACATAACATAAAGTAGAGTACAACTTCTAAGCTAATTAGTAACTCAATAAGAAAATATGAAATTATTTTTAGAAATCATTTGAATAAAGAAAGTAAAATTTTCAATTAAAATACGACATCGAAAGAATTAGTACCTTTATCATGGGTTTTAAGAAATTAACTTAGTAGAAATCCCCTTTTAAGTAAAATACAACCTCAAACGGATTAAAAGAATTTATTTGAGTAACTAATTGAATTAAAAATAAAACAATTGTTCAAATTCGAAGTATATATATATATATATATATATATATATATATATATATATATATATATATATATATATATATATATATATATATATATATATATATATATATCGGCGAAGTATTGAAAACTTTCCATCACAAGAGTCACAGTAAAGAAATCTGAACAATTAACACACTTGAATTGATAGCTACAAAGAAATACAACAAACAAAAAGTGCACGACATCACCCTTCGTGCTTTATTACTCTTCCTCACAATATGCATAAATAGAAATGTGCACGGCATCACTCTTCGTGATTTACACTCTTACTTACAATATTATGTACGCATCACCCTTCGTGCTTTTACTCTCAATAATGTGGTACGGCATCACCTTTCATGCTTTTACACTCTTCCTCACAATACGCATAGATAGAAATGTGCACTGCATCACCCTTCGTGCTTTAACTCTCTCTCACAATATAATGCACGACATCACCATTCGTGTTTTACACTCTTCCTCACCCAAACAATGAAAATAATAATATCACGACAAGGGAATCAACAATAGAAACAATAACCTCCGGCAAGGAAATCAACAATATCAACAATAACATCCCGGCAAGGGAATCAACAATAACCTCCCCGCAAGGGAATCAACAATAAACACTATTGTTTCACCAGTTAGCTTCGCAATATAGATCTCAACTCGAGTCAATACTCAACAATAGTCAATTACCAAGAGAATGTCATAAGTCTTGTTCAATATGAATAATCGTCAATTTAAGCATGAATAGTACCTAATAAGGATCACGGAAAAACCAAGAAGCACAATAACTTTAACTAAACAACAAGATACAATAAGCACGTGATAACTACACTGGTACCCACAATAATAGGACATATAACGAATTTTCACGAAGTCATAGAGAAACTCACAATCAAGAAATATCAAAACAATAAGGAAGGCAATCATTTCAATTAAGACAATTAAGGGTCAAGTAACAAGTAGGAATTAGATGAAAGCTAACAACATCGTTTGAAGCATATAGAGGTAAATTAAGTAATTAGGAAACACTATCATAACAGAATAATTTCTGCATGATGAACATAAGGACCTAAGAACCCTAATGGCAAATTTTCCACAAATAAATTCGAGCACACACTAGGTTAGGCAAGATACTTACCTCAAACCGGTCAATTCAATACTCAATTTAGCTTTTCCTTTACCAGTTCATCAACTCTCGCTCAATCTAGCCAAAAAATGACTTGAATACATTAAACAATGAAAAAGAAAACAATTCCAATTAACAATACTATGATTCTTATACAATTTGCAAAAAAGTCAACAAAAGTCAAATCCTCGGACCCGCACCTCGGAACCCGATAAAATTTATAAAATCGAACACCATTTCGCTACGAGTTTACCCATACAAAAATTATCTAATTTCGATATCATTTGGTCATTCAAATCATCATTTTACATTTTTAAAATTTCACAAATTTTCCCAAATTTTTCTTTAGATTCTCATAAATTTGATGTTAAATATAAGATTCAATCACAAATATAGTTGAAAATTGATTGGAGATACTTATCCAATAATTTGGAGAAATTTGGGTGTTTGGAAAATGGCCCATGAAGATTAAAATGGGTGAAAATCTCGTCAAAACCTCACTTAACATGCCTCAGATGTCTCATTTGCGACCCAAAGTTCGCAATTGCGAACCCTCGCAAATTGTGAACAAAGCAGGGCTGGCAGAAGTCGTATTTGTGACAAAAAGTTCGCATTTGCGAACACACCAGAAACCAGTAATATTTTTCAACACGAAAATGAGTATAATTTTCTCATACGATTTCCAAATTCGATGATTCTTTTTTCTATGGCTCTGTAATTTCGATACGGATCTAATGGTTCAAACAAAACTTAATTTGGATCTCATTTGATCAATGTCGTATTATTTTTTCTTGAAGAGACGACGATGAAGCATCCAAAAACAAATGCAACATAACCTAAATCTATCCGAAACTCATCCAAGCCCTCGGGGCTCCAAACCAAACATGCACGCAAGTCTAAAAATATCATACGGACTTGCTCGTACAATCAAATCATCAAAATAACATCAAACACTACGAATTTAACCTCAAAATCGTGATTTTCTCAAGTACACTCAAATTTTCTAATTTTTCAACCGGACGTCTACATCACGTCAAATCAATTCCGGTCCTCACCAAATTTTACAAATAGGACTTAAATATCATAACAAACTTGTACCGGACTAAGGAACTAAAATACGAGCCCGATACCAACAAGTTCAAATATTAATTCATTTCTTTACTTCCTTTAAAAACCAGCACAATAATTTTCTTTAAAAATTGTTTTCTATGGCTAGGGACCTCATAATTCAATTCCAAATATACACTCAAGTCCCATATTTTACGGAGCCCGGGATCGTCGGGACACATATACGGGTCCGTTTTTCAAAAATGTTGGCCAAAGTCAACTAAAAACTAAATTTTAACTCTAGAAATTACTATATTTTTTTCATATTTTCACATAAAAGCTTTCCGGCTTTACGCCCGGACTGCGCACGCAAGTCGATACACATAATATGAAGCTACTCGTGGCCTCAAACCGAACCAAATGCAATTGCTCAAAACAACCAGTTGGGTCGTTACAGTTTCCTTTCCGTCATTCGCCTTTTCCATGTAAAAATACTTCCATTATTTTTGATAAATAAATTTAAGGGAATTTAAGTCATTTTTAATACAAAAGGTGCTTATAACATTTTCTTTTACCAAACACATCGATTGCTTATAACTATCAGTTTTAGCACGTAGTTATATATAAAACCAATTTCAGCACTTATAAGGCCACGGGTTCAAGACGTGGAAGTAGTCACTAATGCTTGCATTAAGGTAGGTTGTCTATATCACACCCTTTGGGGGTGCAGTCCGAGGACCCAGAGTGAACACGAGATGCTTTATGCACCGAACTACCCTTAGAACTTTAGGACTTAGAATATCAGCTACTTTAATCAAAACTTGGGAAGATTTCCATACTATGGTGAGATTAAACGTTAGAAACGGAAGAATATGTCAAGACCCGTAGATTTAGTAGATCATACTAAAGGATGAGTTCCCTAACCTGTATAATCTGACCACACATAAGAAGCTACAACTGCAAAAAAGGAAGCCCGGCGCAGTAAGCTCCCACTATACATGGGGTCCGGTGAAGAACCGGACCACAAGGATCTACTGTACGCAGTCTTACCCTGCTGCAAGAGGCTGCTTCCACGACTCAAATTCGTGACCTCCTGGTCACATTGCAGCAACTTTACCAGAAGCTATAACTGCAAAAAGCAAAAAAGATGATGGCTGGCATTTGCATTTCAGAAGGATGTTCATAACTAGGAGGTGGATAGAATAGCTCAGCTGTTTAGTAGGTTAGTGAACAAACAATCACATCTTCGGAGGAGGATACTCTACATTGGAATGTTGAAGAATGGATAGTATAGAGTAAACTCAGGCAATTGGACATTTATAAAGTACGATATTAAAAAAGAAACCTTGCAGAGTAAGGTTCAAATTCCAATAGAAACAAAAGACACTAGGTGATTTCTTTCCAGAAGAGTCACACTATACCTATAATGATAGGAGGTAACGAGTACCAAATAGAATAGTCGAGCTGCAAATAAGTGTCCTTCACACCACCATCATTAAAAAGAAAGATATTAGAAGAGGAAAATGACATTGGAGATGATATGGAAGATAAGAGCTAAGTTGCTTGTACTGGATAGATAGGCAGTAGAGAGTCATGGCTTGACCCAAGATAGAGTATACAGAGAAGATGATTGTTGCTTTGTAACAATAGCTACATGTATAAGCAAGCTCCAGAATCTACAGGCCATCTTTTATTACAATGCAGACAAGCATGGCAGATTTGGACTCTGTTCCCCAACCTTTTTTTGGTGTGCAGTGGGTGATGCCATGTACTTTATTGGAGAATCTACTCAGCAGGGAAGGACAGAATAATAAAGAAGCTCAGACTCCTGAGGAATATGGACAGTTTGCATGGAGAAAATCACATCATATATATTTTCAGGGCAAATCAACTGTAATTTTTTGTTTAAATCAAGGTGTTGTCAGTTTTTGAGTTTTTGGTGTAAACAGAAGACTGAAATATGTACCTGATTTAGGATTGACGTTAGAAATATTGAACTCCTGGCTGGATATGGGAGCTAAATCATTGTACTTGAGCATAAATATTTAGCACCTCATTGGTAATATAATCAGTGAATTATCTTACTTATCAACAAAATCCTTTAGCATTCAAAGCAAGAATGTAATGAAATCAGAGAGGACGATGCTAAGTCGTATGCTTTTCTCAAACTTTTTAGACAGAAAAGTATTTTTGCTAAACTGATTTATCAAAAGTTCTTTACATGGTGTAAATACATTCTTATTGTTGTATATCTAACAACAGGTTTAAAAATCTTACCAACAAAAACCTGAAATCAACAATCAAAACTACAGCTAGAATTATCAAAATATCTAATTTTTCATCACCAATTATCCCTGCAGGAGCATTTACCATTTACAAAATGATGAAAACCTGAAGCATCTCTTATGTGTATATCTCTCTTGGTGACAACTGAAACATATTTGAAGAATGTATGGCAGTCGCCACAGAGATGCACGTTCTTCATAACACGAACAGGTTTCCCAGGTCTCATCATAAGAAGCCCAAAGGTTACAGCTAGTTTTGAACTGTGGTAGAACAAGAAGTCTTTCTTTTGATGCTCCTCTACTTCGTGAAGTACAAAACTTGTGTCAGGTACATATCCAGCTTTTAGACATTCCGGAATGAGTATTTGTAAGCCACTGTATATGTCTTTTGACTGTGAATGCAATTTGTCTCTAGCAAAAAAGGAGTGAACCTTGTCGCCAAGTATGATCCAACTGCGTCCTGGTATTTTTCGAAAACCCTTCTCCCTCATCTCCTCCCTAACAAGTTCTGAACACTGCCATCTTCCAGATGCTGAGTAAAGATTTGACTTTAGTATGAACGTAGAAGGATCCTGCGGTGCAATAGATAGTATTTCCTTCATCGCCCTTTTACCAATGATAGCATTCACATGTATCCTACAACCTTCAAGCAAAGCATGCCAAACAGAAGCCTTTGGTTCAAATGGCATTGCACTAATTATCTTTTCTGCTTCTTCAAGCAGACCCCAATAGCCTAAGACACCTACAAAGCCTGCATAATGTTCCGAGGTGGGTTTTACGTTATATGAGGATTGCATAGAGGAAAAGAACTTTTGGCAACAATCAACTAAATTACTAGAAGTGTGTCTATAAGCTGATATCACAAGGACACAGGTAATAGAATCTGGTTTTACTCCTAAGTTTTCCATCTTCGCCCATATATTCAATGCCGCATCCCCCTGCCTATGAAGGACATAGCAAGTCAACAAACCATTCCATGATACTAAATCATGTGTAGGCATAGCCTCAAAGGCCTTAATTGCACTTTGCATTTCATCACACTTAGAGTACATGCTGATCATGGCATTCCCAACACCGGTATCAGACACTAAACCATGTTTCAAGGCATAGCAATGGATTTGTTCGCCTAACTTTAGAATCCCTAATGTTCCACAAACACCAAGAATAGTGGCTAATGCAACTTCATCAACAACCAGTGATTCTTCTGAATGCCTGACCAAGAAAAGAGAAATAGCTTCTTCTGGATGTCCATCTCTAGCATACGCACACATCATTGATGTCAATGAAACTGAACTATCATGGTCAAGTGGCAGCTGATGAAATATCTTTTTGGCATCATCCATTCTCTCACACCGCGTGCACATATCAAGCAATGCCGTCTCAATACGATCATTTGATTCTAAACCAAGCTTGAGGATAAATGCATGAATCTGTTCACTTATCTTCCTTTCCGTCATTGACCCACAAGCATTAAGAACACTGGTCAACGTAAAATCAGTCAATTCCATCCCTCCCTCCAACATTCTACAAAATAACCCCAGTGCCTTGAACCCTTCATGATTTTGAGTAAATCCAGCCAAAAGAGCATTATAAGAAACACAGTTCCTCTCAGGCATACTGTTAAATATCTCCATCGCAGAATCAACATAACCAAATTCCATATAGGCCACAATCATTTCAGTCCAACTAAAGACATCCTTCACAGGCATCCTCTCAAACACATCCACTACATTTTTCAAGGTTCCACATTTGGTATAAAAGCCTATAAGTGCATTATTCACACTCAAATTACCATGTAATCCACTTTTAAGAGCATGTGCGTGTAGTTCTTTCCCTTCTCTGACCACCAAACAGCGGGAAGATGCAGCCAAAAGCGTCGAAAGAGTAAAATGATCAACTATTAAGCGATCATTTCTCCTCAATTCACGGCACATTTCAAATGCTCTTTCATACATGCACTCTTCAACCATACACGAAATCGCAGTGTTCCACGAAACAATGTCCCTTTGTGGCATATCATTAAACAAAAGAATCACAGACTCCAGTAAACCACACTTACTATACAATCCCATAAGTGCATTAACAACATAAGTATAACTCAAATAACCTAATTTGACAACAAGACCATGTACTTGACGACCTAACTCAAGATTCAACGAACGAATACAAGCAGTCAAAATAGCAACAAATGTATATTCATTTGGTTCAATACCTAAGTCCCTCATTTCA
Organism: Nicotiana noctiflora; assembly: GCA_032618575.1. NCBI lineage: Eukaryota > Viridiplantae > Streptophyta > Magnoliopsida > Solanales > Solanaceae > Nicotiana > Nicotiana noctiflora. Next base: position 154,022 of record JASVEL010003490.1, read on the forward strand.
CGAAACAGCTCAAAGGCTTCCCTTTGACGATTTGACTTAGCAAAAGCCGATATAATTGCTGTATACGACACAACATCAGGGCTCAAAAGCGAATCCAATACTTTCTCGGCAAGATTCAAGTGACCAAGCTTGAGATAAGCTGCAATTAAAGCATTTTTCAAATAAACATCCTCTTCTTCAAGTTTGAGAATTGAAGAGTGAATAATCTTTGCGAGTTCAACATCACCACACCTAACAGAAATACGAAGCAAATTGGCATAATCAATCCTATTAGTGTCAGCAGCCACTGAGACATTAGAGTCCTTAAATTGCTGAGGGATCAAAAGGGGTTGAAAAGGACGAGATTTTGAAGGGTATTGAAGGAAAAAGGAAGGTTTTTGCTTATAGTTGGTTTTCTTGGTAGTTGCTAGGCTTGAAGTAGAATGAAGGTTCAATGGTCGAGTAGGTAGGAGAAAGGAGAGAGGGATAGAGATGGTGGGGCTGTGGATAACGGCAGCCATGAAAGAAGAAAGGCGCCAAGCATAGTCAAGGAGCTGGAATCGCTAGGCTAAGTTTGGTGTGAAGTGTATTTCCTCTGTGTTTTTTGGGGGGTTTATGGCTATCCAAGAATTGGGTATCCATATTTTTTCTCAGAAGGGTTTTATCTTTGATTTCTCAGTATCTTCAAAAGTGAGAAGCTTAACTGTCGGATAAAGTTTTGTGAAGGGTCTTGAAAGTTGTGGGAATTCCACTTTGCCCCTAAAGGTTTTGAGTGTTGAGAATTATTCCCCTATCAGTTACTTTATCCTTCAAAATAATCGTATATAATTTAAATTTAAAAAAATAGTTATAAATATCTCATAAGTAATATGCTATCGATATCTTACATCTTGACATAAAAGTTTCTTAAAATTGAATTATATATATAAAAAAGAAAATTTGTAATGGATCATATCCACATGACACATAGTATGAATTTTGAATTCTCAATCTTAACTTGCTTACGTATAAGAAAAAATATTTGCTAGAATGCACTCCGCGCCTATTTGATGTTTAACTGGGGGCATTTTTCATTATTTTCTATAGATATAAAAGGCGAGCAAAATTAGACCAATTTACAAATTTGTTTGGGTAAATTTACAATTTCCAATTATCTATTGGGAGCTCAAATTACCGTCTAAGGCGGAACCATCAGTGTTTATGTGCTATAGCATAATATTCAAAACGAGATTAGAGACACTTGTAAATTACCTCGAATAGAAAATAATTTACGAATTTTCCAGTAGCCATTAGTGCAAACTGTTTTCAACTTCGTGCTGGCTGTTATTGCAGGATAAAACCAACATCACCCGAAGTTTAATGCCCAGATCTATAAACATAGGAGTTTCCCTTTTCAACAACAAAGAAAATGGAAAAAAATTGTACAGAATGTCCAGAATTTGGGTAAAGGAGACATGCAACTGGACTGCGGTCAGATAGTAAAATTTTCCACTAACTGCAAAAGTCAAGCATCCCATCACAAAGAATTAACTCTGGAAATACTAATATACATGTAACTGGGGAGCTTCTCGCCACCACAACAAATGGAGCAGTCAAAAACCAGAAAGATCCTTCTATATTTGGAAAATGGAAAGGAAAACAATGTTTCAGCTCTGGACATACTATAAACCCTTCCCTGGAAGGTGCATAATCACAAAATGCTTCAAAGTGTTGCCATGGCCAAGCCCCACTTTTGTTATCTCCAGAATAGGCCATAGAAACACTTGTCTGAAGCTCGGTCTGCTGCTACAGAAAATGCTGTTGCTTCTCATCTTTTCCTTGTCAAATGCTTTTTGGCTTCCCTGGCATCACCTGCAGTATGCTTCTTCCGCCTTCCACCAGCTGAAGCAGGCTCTACTAAAGGCCCCGACCAATTCTGTACAGGTTCTTTTGAATATGTGAATGAGGTCGAACTAAATGGCACATCAGGAGGGACAAGGGCAGGATCAATGTGATGTGAAGCACCCAATGGAACACCAAGTCCTCCATCCTGGTGTGGTGGGGGAAACTTCTCACTCTTGCTCTTTGCATTTGCATGCGTGATTAGGCGCCGCCGCTGCAATGTAAACAGATTGCCAAAATACCAGTTGAAGAAAATCAATGGAACAAAAAATAGAAGTTATGAAGTAGTCATGTACATGCAAAATATAAGTTATATGGTGGACTATAAACCACTGAAACTTGGCAAATAGAAGGCATGTATACCATACCAAAAAAATCCTAATGACGTCAAAAAAGTGCCAAGACTGAAACTTGCCAAAGTAGAACGAACAAAAGGAACAGTCACTTCAAACAAGTTGCCCAAGAAGCATAACAGAAAAACTGAGGGCTACTGTCAATTCCACTATAGACTGCTACTACAACTACCCTCATGTGGGGTCTGGGGAGGGTAATGTGTATGCAGACCTTACCCCTACCCGATAGGGCAGAGAAGTTGTTTCCGATAGACCCTCGGCTCAGAAAACAAAAATAAAAAAACAAGAAAAGAAGAAAAAAACCACTTATTAGTAACTCTAATAGAAACCGTAATAGTAACGAAAGCATAACAACCAAAAGATGAAAGACATGCAATAAAAGTAACCAGTATTCTAAGGCCCAGCAAGTACAGAGTGTATTCAGCATAAACTGCAAGCTATCTAAGATCAACCCTAATCCAACCCCGCTCCACCCCCGGAATGAAGTAAGGAAAGTTCTACTACCCCCAACCTACAACCCTAATGCTTGACTCCTAACCTACAACCCTAATGCTTGACCTCCAGACCTTCCTATCAAGGGCCATGTCCTCGGAATTCCACTATAGACTGGCATATCATATTTCCAGAACTACTTCTTCAAATCTGCTTAATTGACAGTTAATATGAATACTTGGTTCAATCTTTTCAAACTTCCCCGGTGATGAAAGGAACAAAACAAATGATAATGAAGTAATGAATATGGGAACTTAAAAAACAAGTTTATAACTGAACCACAACAAAGCAGGAGACTTGTCATAGAGACATACATCAATATTAGCTTGGAGTTCAGCATTGGCATCTGGAGCAGGGCCAGCACGGGCCCGTTCACGATGCCGTACTCTCTTAGTCCCATCTCCCTGAGTTTTGTTAGCAGCTCTTAGCCTGCACAACATGATGAAATGAGCAGCTATATCACATTTGTCACATCTTCACAAGCATTGAACAGAACCCAGAGCATTGAACAGAACCCAGAAGAATGGATATTACATATAGTTATTTCCAATCAGGAAGAGAGAATGAAATAAAAAATATCAATTGCATCCATACATTATTGAAGTTAACTGTTAAACACAATGGGAGAAGAATGAGATCTTGAAAGATCAATTGCATCCGAGCATAGTACAATTAACAAGAAAAACAGCATTGACAAATTGACAAGCCAACTATTAAGTCCAGTACTCCACAAAATAATGATAAAAGGTATAAAAGGTCGAGAGCAATTCTAGTTCATGGTCAAAATAATGGCTTGATTAACAGAAAGCTGGTTTTTGTGATGAAATGTGAATTGGAGTTTCTAAACTATAGGGCACACCTAATTGATTAAGATAATCTAGAGGGGTACTTAATGTAATTGAGCTTAATACTCCCTCCGCTTCAATTTATGTGTCTTATTTTCTTTTAGTTTGTCCCAAAAAGAATGCCTCTTTCTATATCTAGCAAATTTCCAATTCCAACATCCCCATTTTACCCCTAATGACACTCTCTTATAGATATGGTAGGGACATATATCAGATGACAAGATTCAAAAAGTATTTTTGGTATGTTATACCACCTTTAGTTCAAAACCAAAAGATTCAAAAGTCTTCTTTACATTCTTAAACTTTTTGACCAGTCAAACTAAGACACACAAAATGAAGAGGAGTGAGTATATGTAAGGTTGAATCCTGGCAGAAAGAAATTCTCCAAGTGGTTTGTGCTGTAGGCGAGAGCTCCTTGAAGTTTCCCCAGATACATGATGTTGAGCTAGAGGAGAGGCATTCTGTGATGTATTAAACTAGATGGTAGAGGAGAGGCATCCTGCTTAATTAGACAAACTAGAAAAAGAACCAATGTAATTGAACCTAATATGTGTAAGGTTGAAAACAAGGAAATTCTCCATCTGATTGTACCCATAGGCCATAGGAGATATAGAAGGACAAGAGCTCCTTTAAGTTCCTCAAATACATGTCCTAACAGATGGCTGGCACAAGTGCTCTCAATCATTAACTAGTTCAAGCACTTTTAGTTTGCTTAAACCAGAAAGGGGACTATGAAAAACTATGAAAGCAGGCCCACAAGCATTATGTAACATTCTATCAACATTAAAGAGCTTGCAGTAAAAGTGAGGAAGGCAAACAGATGGCTGATTCACACTACACAAGTAAAAAAGTGCTGACCGTCTAGCTTCATCATCCCGCCTTTTGGCATCCATTTCCTTGGTCGGAGGATACTTTGGAAGACTAGATGGATCACAAGCACATGGCTCCGTATTGAAGAACTGCAGAAATAGAATGTCATTAACCATATAGAAAGCAACATCAGGAAAATATAAGTGAGAAAACTTTACCCAAAATGAGATGTTCAGGGAACAAAGCAGAATATCACAAAAACACACATGCTAAACCAAAACACCTGGAATAGAATTTTAGGTAGACACATGGCCTTGGAAACATATATGGAGAACAAAGATTCCATACAAGGTAGCATGCTTCACTTGGCTATTAGTAAAGGAGGCGGTTCTAACCCGGGATAATCTCATAAAAAGGGAAATTTCTCTGTGTTCAAGATGTTTTCTATGTGGGGAAAATGCTGAAACTGTCAGTCATCTATTTCTTCATTGCAAGATTACAGACAAACTATGGAAAATCTTTATTAGTCTTAGGGGTATTTCATGGTCAATGCCAAACAGGCCTAAAGATGTTCTTTATAGCTGGGAAGAAGCTGGAGCTGAATCATCTAGTAGAGAAAGATGGAGGACTGTACCAGCTTGTATCTGGTGGACTGTCCGGAGAGAAAGGAACGCTAGATGTTTTGAAGACAGAAGCAATCCAGTACAGAAGATCAAACTCAATTGTATTCTTCTTTATTGTTTTTAGTGTAAACAGATTTATACAGAAGATACATTGACAATCATAGACATACTAGGATCTTGCTAGGAATCAATCCGTAACATCTATTTGTCTTTTTCATGTAAATTTGGTTTTCAGTACACCTTAAGTACTGACGTTATTAATATATACAATAGTTACCAATTCAAAAAAAAGAATTTTAGGCAGTGTTGCACCAAAAGGGATGATAGGAGGACAAGTACTAGTTCGCCGCCATACTTGTCCCCCCATCCTCTATGTCAAAGGAACCAAACATTAAGGAATTTCAAAGTCAGTTCAGTAACACCCCCTTCATCCAGATATGCTCGACACATTTTTTTGCTTGTTAAGGGTCAATTTGACCAATTTTAGAGCTAAATCAGATGACATTAGATTATCTTTTAAATTAATTATAATTTTAGATTGTTGGAATCGTGATTAAGTATAAAGTGTGCTCTATAACACTTTAAGCTTTTAGATGAGAAGATCGCACAGCTTTAATATGGTTTCAAAGCAGGCAAAGATCCTGGATTCAAGTCCCACCACCCTTTAACAAAAAGAATTACCATGTGCTTGGCCCATTGGAAAGAGTAAAGCCTGCATGTGAAGGAGTGTGTTGAAGACATATTTACATAAATAAAAGTGTGCCCTCTAACCGGTTAAGGTTTTAGATGAGGTTGTCACGCAACTTCAACATAGATAATCAAAAACTAAATAAGCGGCTGCATAAATTGCAAGTTTCCTCATATCAGCAGGGTAGAATACATCTTAAAATGTCTGTCAAAGTTCACGCTATGACTCTTCGCAGGCTAAAAGTGGAATATTTTAGTATAAGGAGAGTGATCAAGATTGTCTTTTCTTGAATAGCCTGCATCAGCAAAATGTTAATTACTTACTGCAGACATTCATTAACCTTTTAGATAAGGTGCAGACATTCATTAACGTTTTTGGATAAGGTGCAGACATTCATGCTTATTGAGTTATTTTGACCAGAGATCCTAAATTAAACATCACAAGTAGCAATAATCTGCCAGCAGCAGATTAAGTACTGAAGTCCCAATTGATTAATTGCTAAAAATATTCACAAGAGAACCTGAACTTAAAACATCACATGTTAGCAGACAAATTTGCCACGAACCGTAGTAAATTATGCAACCACTAACAGAACTATAAAAGCAGAGCTGAGAGTAGTCTTATTATCAAAACATGTTACATGGGCTGAATTCCATAATAACAAATGCCAGGCTATTGACAATTTCTCTTTTACATCCACAACTACAAACTACAAGACCTCCTAATTGAAAAGGCACACTGATGGAACGCGGACCCATCTAATCTACTTTATTTCTATCTCACAGAAAGCACAATTTTCATGCGAGCATACCAGGTCAAACAAATGGGAATCTCTTCTGCCACTCAAGCTATAGTAAGTACCTCTTCAGTAACTACATAAGCATACTTTAGTAGTTATCACACCATAAGGTCTAAAACATACTCACAGTCTCTCCCAGCAAGCAGAATTAGTGATGCCAAGACATTAGCATAACAAAAGGCATACTGTAGATTTCTATCAGTAACAGATATTTGTTAGTGAGAGGAGAACCAAGACAACTTAGTATAACAAACACTCTGGAAACAGAAAAGCTACTCACTTCACTTTGTAATGCATCAGTTGCCGTCTTGCGCTCAGCTGGATCAATTGCAAGTAATGTATCAATTAGCGGAAGTGAAGACTGAGGAAAATCTTTAAAAGTCTCCCTAATGCATCGTTTGTAGGGTTCTCGGGGCTTGAATAGTGTTGCATTCGGCAATTTAGATTTCTTCCAGTACTCCTCCGATGGCGAGCCACATAGTTTATATATCTTATGCAGTTGTTCTACCTTAGTGACATAAGATATTGTTGTTAATAACTCATGCAGGAAAATGGAAACAGATTTGTGTTCATACACATTCCAAACAAGCTTAAATAAGAAGACATTTTAACGTGACAATTAGTATGTCTGTCACAAAAATTCTATATTGTGTGGCCTTAAAATATAAAAATAAATGCTGATTAGACCAATCTGCCAGACCCGGGACTCCTGATTCAAAATAATCCCTACAAGAGACAGTTTAGAACTACGGATTACAAAAACAACATCAATTTAAAGCTAAATGCAAGTTTTCTGCAGTTTTCTTTCAATTTTAAAACGACTCAATGGGCAAATGTCATCTTTATAAATGATGTTAGGTTATTAGGCAATAAAGGCAAGAAAACCCATGTTTACCCACAGGAGTAAGAAGATACTACTTATATTCAGATTCCAAACTTAGCAATTGCTGTCGAGATGATATGCACTCAGCCTAATTACTAATGGAAGGGAACCCAGAAACTCTTATCCAAATTGAGAGCATCGCTTCAAAGATGGTAAACAATCATAAAGACTTTTTTTTTTCATAAGCAAATAGATCATCCTAGTCAATTTCACTGAATTTTGTATGTTGATGCCATGGGCCTTGTAATAGCAATGGATCATCCTAGTTCAAAATTTGGATCGCCCACTTTGGGATTAGCCACCTCTACAATATCTGACAGTTCATATATGCCGCAACAGCGCGCACGTGTGTGAGAGAGAGAGAGAGAGAGAGAAATAGAGAGAGTTCAGCTATTGTCTTCGAATAACAGATACAGAAGCTAGAATATAACCATTTACTCCCAAACAAAAGGGGTAAAAATCTCAAGAAACAACTGGACTGATTCCAAGATTTCTCTATGAATAATGAATTCCTAGGGATCCTTTAGGTTAGAGAGATGTCCTTAAATGAAAATGACCAGCAAAGGAGCTCGATTTAGTTAAACTATATTTTCAATACAATATATCAAGTTGTTATTTAGAGTCACCTAGCATAATTCTCACTCCTCGAGCTAAGTTCCAGAAAGGAAAAAATCAACAAAGCAAATATTTCTCCATCAGCCAGCGGAACACCCAAGCCATTAGGACTCTTTAAGTTAAAATTAATAAAGGAAACATATTACTACTCAGTTTGACCCGAAAAAGGAAAAACAATACAATCGATGCAGAAAAAAAGCATCATATAAACACAAGGATTAACAAGAAGATTGAACAAAGAAATATATCAAGAAAAGAGGAAGTACCTCAGTTCGACCCGGCATAATAGGTTTTCCAGCCAATAACTCAGCTAAGATGCAACCTGCACTCCATAAATCAATGCCTACACTATAATCAGTAGCACCTAGAAGCAGCTCTGGTGGTCTATACCACAAAGTAACCACTCGACTAGTCATAGGATGCTTATGCCGAGGATCAAAAATAGTAGCCAATCCAAAATCAGCAATTCTGAGAATGCCGGAATTGTCAAGAAGAAGATTTGACCCCTTGATATCACGATGAAGCACATGACGATTGTGACAATGCTCAAGGCCAGATAATAGCTGATGCATGTAGCATTTAACCTGCAAGGGGGAACAATAATCAGCCAACTCTAACTACAACTGAGATAGAGATTGTCTAACTCACACCCCTCATTCTTCAAAGCAGAGCTACTACATTGCAGCACCCTAACCTGTGCTTCTGTAAACTTGATCTCTGGACTTGCAGCAAGCCCAGCCAAATCATGCTCCATGTACTCAAATACCAGGTATAAACTACATGACATTCTTGAAGTAACCAAACCTTCCAATTTGATTACATTGGGATGATCTAGTCGTCGCAAAATGATAATTTCTCTAGCCATGAATCTCACACTCTCAGGCTCTAGATTGTCAAAACGCACTTTCTTCAGAGCAACAATTTTACCGGTTATAGTATCTCTCGCTTTGTAAACGTTACTGTATGTCCCTTGGCCAATCTATTAAGGAAAAGAAAGAAAGAAAGAAAGAAAGAAAGAAACATAGACTGTTAACATCAACAAGCAGAAGTGTAATTCAGGAGAATAGAAATGTATATACACAAAAACCAATCTGAAAGCTACCTTATCGATTTTCTCAAAAGTGTCAGCACGTCGAGGGAGCCAACCATCAATTGCTTCCCCGACATGAGCAGAAAGCCAGGATGGCCATCCAGCAGCAACCTGCTCCCCATGTTTATGCTTAGGTGGATTACTTAATCTTGGATCAGGCTTCGACCTTCTCCTTTCTTTCCTAGGTTTGCCGTCATGTTCCGCCTTGTCGTCCTTCTTAGTTACATCACCTTCATTGGCTTCCACAGCTTCATTATCAACAGTTACATTTTCCGCCCCCTTGACCTCTAAAGTTTCAGTAGATTCAGCAGTACTAATGCTCTTACTCTTCTTCTCATAATTCACGCCTTCCCTCTTCTCCTCCCTGCCGTTGTGTACTAAGCCTGATGAAACCTCCCGACCGAGAACACACCCCATCTTTCAAGTCTACACTTCATAACTCAACATTCTCACTGAGTAACCAACCAATTTCCACAAATCAGCTCAAAGTCTACAACTTTAACCACCTAAAATAGCAATACGAGAGTACATCATTAAATTGGCCAAACAAGGAAAAAGTGTAAATAATTAAATTGGCTAAAGAACAGTAAATCATTGAATTGGCACAGGGAGAAAAAAGGAAAATGAGCAAATCGTTAAATTAACAGTAGTTGAACTACCTACTTAACATTACAAGGGAATCCAAAGAAACAATTGCTCATTCCCAGGCAAAGTTAGGTGAATTTTTCCGGGTGTGGTCAATTGGACAGAATAATCACAGATTCAAGCATAATCACCAAATAATAGGAAAAACTCATAACAGTAAACTCAACAACTAATATGAATCAACAATCAGCAAAAACACAAAAAACAACCCTTTTTACCTACTTGCACTGATCACACAATTTCAGATTCACAGTGAAAGCCAAAAATCAATCTTTTTACCTAACCCAAAACAGAACCACAGTAGAGCAGCAAAAATACAGCTAATAAAACGATAAAACCCTAATATCCAAAAATGATATAACTGCAACCCACGTCCACAAGCATGAAAATGACAGTCTTTAAGCAAGTGAAAGTGAAATAAAGTCAAAAAAAAGGGGTAAGTGGAATTTACTTCTGGGGTTGATCGAATCTGAGCCAAAAAGAAGAGAGAGAGAGAGAGAGAGAGAGAGAGAGAGAGAGAGAGAGAGTTATGTGGCGTCTGTAGTCTTCAACGTTTCTATGCTGTAAGACAAGAAATGAGTATAATCATAAAAGAATCAATTGGACAACAAATCTTTCAGTATTATGGACTACAAATTATATAAATATAGAAAGAGATGGGGTGCGAGGGTCAGTTGGGGTGGGTGGGTGAGAGCAGCAATAAGGTTGTGACGAGATGAATAAAATTACTTCACTCTTTAGGGGTTTTCATTTTTTTTTTTTAAAAAAAATCGTCTATTATAATTTATGTGATATAATTTAACTTATCACGAAATTTTAAAAAAAGATAACTTTTTGATCTTGAAAACTGAAAGTATAGAAGTTTTGTAGGACTTTTAATTTATTTGTCTGACTATAAATGAATAAAAAAATTAAAGTTAAATTATTTTTAAATATAAAAATATATTTTTTAAATATATTTATTAGAAGATTATGTCATATAAATTAAAACGAAAGAAGTGAATTATGTGAACCATCTCATTTAAAGAATTTAAAAATTAGAGAGGAAACACTTTGATTTAATTAATTATGCATTAACATTTAGTATGCCGTTGTTGAATTAGAATACTCCAAACAGTATCATTTGAACACTTGGTTAAAAAAAAAATTGAAGAAAGTCAAGCGAGAGCGCAGGTAAGACAATCAAAGAAGTAATAGAAAATAAGAGTGCAAGAACAAAGAAAAAAAACTGTGTTGAGAAAAGTCAAAGTTATTAATCTACTTATGAGATGGAGATGATATTTCACCTTTAAAATTTCCATTAATTGAATCTACAACCCTACTTGACCACTTCTACTAAAGTTAGCTCCTCATTCGTTGTCTTTTTTATTTTTTAGGCTTCGACTTTTCTTTAATTTTATGTGTGTGTTGTGTTGTAATAAAAAAAAATCTTGCTATGACCATACCGATTCCCTCAACGCTCTCTCTTTTTCGCCAATTAATTATTTTGATTCTTTCAGTGTGGGCTAAGACTATTCGTATGAGCCTTAGAATCAAATTAGTAGGCTTTAAGATGAATATTGAACTATTTGTGACTTTACTAAAAGTCAAAACAATGTAGTGTGGGACAAGGAGGGAAGAGTGAGAGGAGGGTCTTTTTGGAATCACGGGCGAGATTTTCTCCAACAAAATGGAATTTTTTTCTTTAGTACACAAAAAAGTGGTCATAACTCATAATTAGATGAAATGATAATTCATAATTCCATTTGTTCAAGAGCTTAATTTATCTTTAAAAAGAGATTGAACTTGCTACTGTACTTGAGTGGGGTAAGACTTTTGCAATATCAGAAATAGTTTTACCCATTTTAAATTGTAATATGCCATTTTTATTCTAATAAGGCATATAATCATTAATTATTCTTTTACTTAAATAAGAATATATTGGTCAAATATCCCTTATAATTAATACTATAAAATAAATTTCTTAAGTGGAAAGTATGAAGTTATAAAAAAAAAAGGTATTATAGTGATAGTTAAGCTGTGTAGATCAATTTTGTAACATCGTTTAATTTGGATTAATTCAGTTGTCTTAGTGGATATAGTGAATTTTTATTTCACACTTCCACACGTGTAAATAATATTTTAAAATTCAATTTTATAATGATTATTTGTTCTCTTATTTTATTTTATTTTCCTTTAAACTATACTTGTCATTATATTTTGCACGAAATGAAAGTTATTTTGGCAAATGTTAGACTCAAACAAATTAAAAAGGGAAAGTTTAGTTTGAAAATATCGTTAGAAGAAACAGATTTCCAAAACCGATAACAAAACTGAAAATATATAAGAGTTACATTTTGAACAAAATTATAGACAAGGGCAGTTATAGGGTAAGGTAAGTGAAGCCCTTTCCTTATGTCTCCAGATATATAAAGCCCCAAAAATATGAAGCAATATTATATTATTATATAATATATATTTTATAATTTATATTTATATAATATTAGATTTTAAATTTTTAATAATTTTTAAAATTTTGGTAGAGATAGGATTGAATGAGTTGATAGGAACAAAAATTCTCTCGCTAAATTAAATAATATATTTACCTTATCATCAATTTTATTTTTCTTC